>VXAA01005315.1:495290-517813 GCA_013399115.1 Anseranas semipalmata
GCGGGCAGCCCTTCCTTCTCCTGGAGCCGGCCGGAGAGCAGCCGAGCAGCGCATCCTTCCTGGAAATGCTTTTTTTTCTCTCATTTACACTCCGTATGCTTTCCGTGTGGTGGTTGCGTTTGCTTCTTTGGCTCTTCCTCATACGGCCCAGTAAGGCTTTTCTCGGGTCTCAGTTTGTTTCCACGAATGCACCTGCCCCAGACCTTTCATAGATGTGTCTGCTTCATTAGTGTCAAAACTTCAGCCGGCTCAGCTTGCTGTCTCCTTGTTCCTCCCATGAGAAGACTCGCTCTTCAACAAAGTTAAATTCACAGCTTTAATTTGGATTTGTTAGGTGGTGCCTTAGCAGTAGTGATTGATCTGTTTTTATAGGAGGCAGTCGACACACGCAGGAGCCCCTCTACACTTGTTCATAAATTCTGCCCGACTCTGTTACACTCTCACATTCCCATTTTTATCCTGATTTTCCAGTTAATAGGCTTAATTTGTGTTGTTAGTACTGTATTATCACGTAACTAGAACTAGTAGGGAAGAGTTATGTGTTCTTTCTGTACTGCATCTGTGTCTTTCATCCAATGCACTTAAGAAGCAGCGGTAAACCTCCTTCGGTGTGGCTCTTCCTATTTTTGAAAAGGGAAGCAATTACGTGGAGTGCAGGTGACTAAAGAACTGTTTTCCCATTGCCATTCCCCCTGGGTCCACCATCTTTGCTTCAGCACTGGCTGCCTCTTTGTAGATGTATGACATGCTGTGTATACCTACTTCATTGTGTTTGGTGTTGTCACGTGTTACCTACCACAGAATTCTGCTCTTCCGTTTGCCCAGCCCTCCTTCCCGCTCCACAAGTAAATCACTTGTAAAGCGTGAGAGAAGGCCTGTAAATAGTGACTTACGTAAGAACTTTGCTTCCCACTCCGCAGCTCGCCAGCCCTCCCTGCTCCAAAGCTTGTTAATTAGGGCAGCTGCTTTGGCAGTGGATTAGTTGCTCTTGGTAGGTCTGCTGAGTTAAACCTCAGGCAGCATCCTCCTCCACCTCATTACCCCGCCACTGTGCTCTATCCATGAAAACAAACAAATCTGCAGAGTTACTTAGGGATCAGCGGAACAAAGGAGCTATTCAGTCTTCTGGCATATTGGTATTTTTAAGAAGAAGAAGAAAAAGGGAACACAGTGTAATGGACCTGCAAAAGCTCTATTTACAGAAATAAACAACCCCTGTTAATTGTATAGGGTTGACTGCAGATAACCTTATCATGAATCATCGTCAGCTTGAAAATGAACATCACTAATGTTGTTGGCATATAGCATAAGAAAAGAGAGAATAGTGTAGAAAATGTGCTGATTTAAAATGGTTACCATATGCTTACCATGAGGGCAATTGAAAATTCTCCCCATCTGTTCTTTCTTCCAAGCTGCATCACAAAAAACACCACCCAAATTTACTGGAGCGCAGGGATGTAACAACATTTAACATTTTGAAAATATTCTTACATTTTGGTGGTGATGTGTAGTGAATCTACATATACCTTAGGCATCCACGCTCTTTGAACAAAAGCAGCAAAAGTGGTTAACCAGGAGTGTCTATGAGGGCACTGCGTTTTTCTGCTTCCTGTGTTTTGTTCGCATCTGCGTGGGGTGGTGCATCTCACTGCTTTTTTTTTTTTTTCCACATTCTTTTAGTTTAAATGCATCTTCCTTTCAGGATTTCAATGTAGTATCCTGTGGTTGGAAAAATAACACCCGAAGAATGGGCAACTGGTCTAAAAAGGGCGAAGAGGTTAAAAGAAAATAAAATTTAAAATAATGTATGAATTCTGTTTTGCAATGAGTTTTATTTTTTATTGTTGTTCTTTGTGTTTTGTTTTGTTTTTTTTTTTTTCACAACCTCTGGAGTTATTTCTGCGTTGTTCCTTCTTGAAATCTGTCATGGAAACAAAATTCCATAGTTTTCATTTCTGTCTCTGGTTCTGAACACTTGGCTAAACTATAGTGTTAATAGTGTGGGGAAGACAGCTTTCAGCTGATCGTGTCCTGAGCAGTAGTTCAGGAGGAAGCAGACTACATCAGCAGAACAATCAACAGTCTTTTCTCCGTGGACAGTTGTAAGGACTGCTTTGGGTTTTTACTTTACATCTGTAGTTCGGTCCTCCAATCTGACAGCCCTTTTTATTTTAATTGTTAAAGCGCATTTTCTGCTTTAGTTTCATCTAAAAGAAATCCACTTCTAGTGCAACCTGTGTGTATCGCAGTAACTTTTTGACAAGCTGAATCTGTGCTCTTAGTCTATGCTTTTTGAATGACACAGCTGATTCCCAAACCAGCCAATTTTATCTTAGGGTATAAAATGCCATGTAGTTAAAAGTTTGAGCTCTTAGGAGGCCCAGGTAGGAACTATATCCAGTTTATCGACGAAGACATTGAGGTCATAAAAGAGGATAAATTAGCAAGTGGAGATCTGGAGTCCTGATTACTACAGCTACTCTTTGGATCAGTGGATTGCTTTAAATTTTAGGTAGTATCCTGATCGATCTGTTAGATAACAACTTCGTACACCTTACAGCTTAACGTGATTCATGGACCACGGGCGTGAGAACTGCTGCATGGAGCTGTACTCTTTATGTGCATGAAACAGTCGTTTGTCTGCAAACATCTGCAAGTATTTGATAGTTGTATTGTAATTTGTATAATTACCAGACTTTTGTCATGAATATATGGAGTGTTGCGGGATCGGAACTGCTGCTACTGCCAAGGGAGGTGAACAGCTTCCTCCTTCCGTTTGTTGATCGTTCTGCTTCACGCTGTTCAGTGCGAGACTTCATGAAATTCAGAGAATTTGTACTACTGATGCGGAACATAGAGATTCCTAAGAACCTTGGTGAATTTGCATCATTAAGATCAAAAGATTAATAAGCAATCACACCTAGAATATCTTCAATTTCACCAAATATTTTTTAGTTAAATACCATTCCAAGTGTATATTAGGAAAGTAAAAGCTTTAGAAGCATTTTTTTTCATTTTGTAATTTTTGTACAAATAGCAAATAGGCAGTGACTGTGTGGAATGAGTTCTCTGTAGACTTGGGATTAGTAGTAGCTAGAATTTAGATTTTCATATTTATTTGCTTTAGATACCCGATCCTCTTAAAACTTGAACACGCCAAAAAATGCATAGTTGTCTTGTCATGTAGAAACTTGAACTGTCATCTGAAATAATGTGTCTTGTGGCTGCAGCTATAATACTTGGGTGCTCTTCCATGAATGATTTGCCTCCAGTCCACGATACAAACACAGCTTTAACTGTGCTAGTAGATAACCAGTCTGTGAAGTTAAGCTGGACTTTGTTTAAATGATTGTACCACCTGATACCAGCGTGGTAGTCTGTAAGATGTCTGGCTGATACCTTACAAAAGTGGACAGCATTAACTGTGGGTTGTCTTTTGTCAGTGCACGTCACCTTAATTTCAGAACATAACAACCAATGTCTTTCCATCCTGTTATAACTCCTCTCTTCCTACACTTCTGCGGTCTTGAGGACGAGTTTGTGGCTGTTGAGTGTCTTCTGCGCTGGCATGATGCCACTGAGTGGACGTGCATTCACATGAAGAATGATTGCCTAAAGGTTAATGACTGAAAGAGAAAGCAGTGCATTTGTGACATAGCCGTGTCCCAGATTTCAGCCTTTTCTAAAATGATCTATGCCTTATTTGTATAGTAGATTACTCACTGCTTCTTTGTGCCTTTGTGGTAATGAAGGCAACCCTTTCTGTCTGCTTTTCTGAGAGATTGTTCTACTTCTGTTCAAGAACTTGGGTGATTCAGAATCGTCGCTAATGTAACACTCTGGAAATACAAGTGAGGAATATTAATCCTTTCTACTCTTGAGGAGCTGCCTGCAACATATCACATAGCGTTTGATGTCATGTTTGATGCCCATCTTAATTGGTACTGGTCTGAAATCAAATCCTTCAGAGGGGTGGTTGGTTTCACCAAGCAGCATGTGCGTTTACGAGATTATTGAGAGTGTGATCTTTTAGGAACAGATTTCTAGGAACTGGGAAAAAGGTTTTGGGTTCAGGATTCTGGGCTACAGAATGCTCACTGAGATTATTGAGGAGTTTGGGTTGTTTTTCTAGACACTTGGATAAATTAGACACATTACAGATAGAGGAAATAAGAAAGCGTTTCAAACTGGTACGAGTTTTAATCCAGCTTTTATGATTCCAGCTGCTGTTTGGCATCCATTTAATACAACCGCAGGTGGTGATGCCTGAATAGGCCAGATATTAATCAACCCTGTCGTGGGGAAGGCACTGGGTGTACTTCTCTTGAACTAGTTTTCGAATGTGAAAGGAATGTTAGCATGCTTGACAATACTCTAGATCATAGAATCATAGATGGTGGTAACAAAAGGATACCCACGCATTAGATAAATTATGAAGTTATGTATGCGAAATGTTGGTAGTATGTATTACCAAAGAAATATTTCAGACTGATTTAAGCTTCAATGAAATATCAAGTTCTTTAAAATATAGGTAGGTAGTGATACCTCCAGATATTTTACAGGTTTGTATTGCTGTGCTTGACCTAAATAGTCTGAAAATAAGGTGCTTTATTGTAACATTTTGTAGATACATAGAGGTATGGAAGAAATGAAACTATAATATAGTTTTAAGGTATACACAAGCACAGTTATAGACTGCTTCATTAACTTAATTTAAAAAAACAAAAGCAAAACCACCACTAGAATCTCTTCAGGCATTCCTTGTTACCAGTGCTTTATTTTTCTGTAGACATCTGCAGAGCAATTGAGTTGCTGGAAAAATTACAGAGAAGTGGAGAAGTGCCGCCACAAAAACTACAGGCTTTGCAAAGGGTCCTCCAAAGTGAATTCTGTAATGCCGTAAGGGAGGTAAGTTAACTGCACATAAACAGTTACCTTGCATTAAAAATGGTATGTTATTTTTCTTTCTTTTTATGTTCAGTGCAATAACCCATTTTTTTTTTCTTTCTAAAACTGAGTGTGACTTACGGAGCTTAGGGGAACAAGACTTATTTTTAAAAATTCAGAATTAAATGATTTGGGATAATATAGGTGTATTAAATAATGGCTCAGAAACAAATGACTTCTTAGAGGTTATTTTGAGGGTCTGCCCTTACTGGCAGCCTGTTATCCTGTTGGCAGGTAAGAATGGGTAAAGTACAAATTGCCGCTGTTTCTTTTAAGCCAAATCATCACCATGGCCTTGCACCGCCTCATCTTCATTCCAGGTAGTCTCAGAGATTTGAAGCAATTGAATGCACCCTGCTATTGCTGATGGTGGTGGTGCTACCACTGATGATAACACCTGCAGGGATTTAAAAGATCTATTTGTAGACACGGAAGTCGTCTTAATGTTTTTGTCCTATCAAGGACTGTGCATTTATTGCTTAGCAAATCCAGAGGATTGGCAGGTCTGTGTGAGGATGCAGGTTAGCTGTCAGTGCAAGCACCTCCTTAGCATTAGTATTCTTATTGCCTCTGTGTTTTCAGTACCCTTCCTTTTCTTAAGATATTCAGTCAGTTGCATCAGTTGAAGGCAAATACAGATTTTGGGGGGAGGGCTGGATTGTCGGGAGGGCTTTGAAGAGGTGTCCTTACATGATTTTTCATGCATCCTTATGGAAGAGTTCCTGCTTGAATCAAACATGAGAAGGTAACCACCCATTTCTCCAGTTAGGTGTGTTACGTTAGCCATAAGCATTTCTAAATTCATGGTGAGGTCTGCATGCCACAGAAGGAGGGAGGGTTTGGGTTGAGACCTAGAATATTCATGGTTTAACCGAGCGATAAAGATGCTGACAGTTATTTCTTCATAGTAGGGTAGATTCTCACTTGGCACCTTGCAGTGAATCAAAGTAACTTATTAGAGGTGTAGGTTTTATCATCTACACAGTTTTAAGTTGTAACTGATAGTTTGTTACATTATCTAAGCAGAAAAATAACTGTTTTCCCCATACTTAAGCTGTTTTGTCTCTAAAGGTGTATGAACACGTATATGAGACTGTGGATATCAGCAGTAGCCCAGAAGTTAGAGCTAATGCAACAGCAAAGGTAAAAGCCAAACTATAGCTTAAGTAAAATACAGTAGTTTGTTACTTTAGAAGCAGGAGAAGACTATTTAAAAATCGGAAGGGTATTATCTAGATGTCTGATAAAATGGATAAGCATAACGGGACATTAAAAGGTATAACAAAAGCCTTGTTATTTTTAAGTTTCTTCCATTTTGATTTTATTCTTAGGGTTCTAAATTTTTCACACTAGTGTTGGTATCTAGGAAGCTAATCTCATTTGTTATAATATTTAAGTAGTTTGAGATAACAATAATTTTTTAACCGGCTCACTGTATGTAGTTAGGGGGTCTATATTTAATTTGTTATAAATAGGACAATCTTATTTCTTACAGGCCACTGTAGCTGCATTCGCTGCTAGTGAAGGTCATTCCCATCCCAGAGTGGTTGAACTACCAAAAACCGAAGAGGGTCTTGGATTCAACATCATGGGAGGCAAAGAACAAAATTCTCCAATCTATATCTCTCGAATTATCCCTGGTGGTATAGCCGATAGACATGGAGGCTTGAAACGTGGAGACCAGCTTCTTTCTGTAAACGGAGTGGTAGGAATTGGTTTTCACTTTATGTAGCAGTATCTACTTGTTTCCACTTGGGGGCGTACAGAGAATATACATGGCACAAGCTCGATGTCTTCTTTTGATCTTGGCAAAATCGCTTTTTGTCCTTGCAAGAACATCTTGCTTAGGTTTCTAAACTTAAGTGTGTGCAGTGGGAGTTCTTGGATTATGCTTTGGTTGTCTTTCTCAACTGGGAACTGTACTATTTATGTCAACATTTCAGATTTTGAGAGGTTGTATAAATCTGGTCAAAGTGTGGTTTTCTGAAAGAGTATTAAACTGCCATTATGGCTTCTTGTTTCATCCAAATATCATGCTGCAGATTTTAATTAATACAGTTTTATGCAGTTTCTAAGGTAAGTAGTAAATTATGTTACGTTGCTTTAGACTGAGGAGAGGTTCTTTGACATCATTATCCCGATAGAAATGCTACTGCGTAATGAAAGCTGTATTAAGGTGGAAAAACAAGGTGGTGTTATCTTCAGTTGTGTGATTTATTTATTTTTTTCACTTAAGTATACCGAGCTTCAAAAACAGAGGCTTTCTATCATATTTGAAGGAGTACATGTCTGAAGTGCTTTGTAGCTATTTATTTTTAATAAGTATCCTCTTCTGATGAGTTGCAATACCAAAGGAAAAAACACAGGGTAACTGGAAGGAGAAGGCTGTGGACAGGCTTTGATTTAAGACAGCTGCTTGTCAAATGCATATAAATCTCTCAAACTTTCAGATTTATTTACAGAAGCTTTTATCATATGCTAGCTTAACATTAATGATCTCGTAACTACATCTGCAAACTCAATTTTATTTTAAGACTGAGAGTCAAACTAAATCCTGTGTTCTTTAGCCTGAGTGTTTTCTTGACACATGAAAGGAATGGAGACTTAGTGGCTGTCTGTACTCTGGGAAGTGCCTGCTAGCAAAGATCTCTGACTTGCTTGGCTCCTGACTATTACATGGGAGTCCAACTGTTCTTCTCAGGAAACGTAAGAGAAATCATGGCCAGAGTGATGCAGCTATCCTTGTCCCAGCCTTCCTAGTATTTCAAAGTATCAAGGAACAGGTCAACTGCCCCTAAAGTATCAGCTGTCCTTAGATGAGGTCTTCCTCACCCACAGACCCTCTTAAAGAAAAAACAACTACTCCACCCCAAACTGATCCTGATCATCAGACAGTTGTCACGTCTAACAATGCCTGCATCTGTGTGCATACACACGGATAACTACATATAGCCATCATAAGAATACAGTGAGTGCGTAAGATACTGTGAGAATGCTAAAGCCGACTCAGAGGGAGAATCTTCTGATGTTTGCAGATGGATTACTGTCATCTTAATACATGACAGACATTCTTGTAATTGTAATTGCTAATTTAATACTTGAAAAGTAATTTGCTGCTGCCAAGACTGCAATGAACGTGCCTTGAAACAAGTTTGTTTTTTTTTCCCCCACTGGGAGACTTTAAGTGTATTCCAGAATTTTAGCTGTTTTGATAAAATCAAGCATAAAACTTTACAAACTTTTTATTACCAGTTTTTATTGGAACAACCTACACATCCACTTGAATAACAAACATGAAAGCATTCAAATGTATGTGTTGTCTGAGTCTGACAGAAGAGAAATAACTTGGGTTTTTTTTTAACTGTTGTCTTTCTTTCTGTAAGTAACTTTATAGTAACGGGGAAACCCTCCAATCAACAGGTACATCACCTGCCTTCTAGCTTCTAATAGCACCAGTGGGAGGTAGGCTTGGGGTAGTCCCGTCATTGTGTTTGATAAGTTTGGGAGAAATAAGTTTTACTGATAGAATGTATGCTATCCAGGAATGTATATTTGGATGCAGTTGTTAAGAATTGTTGCTTAAATTTTGTAATTAGATGAACTTAGTATAACCCTAATAAATTCTGAGAGTTGGTTTAGGAAAGGTTTTGTTTTGTTTTGTTTTTGTGTTTTTTAATCTGTTCTTGTTTATTTGGGCTAGGGTGTTCTTGAGCAGTTTAGAGGAAGTTAATATGAATACCTTGCACTTACGATAAGACGTGTGGAGTGCTAAGATACGCAACAAGCAGCATGTTAGCTGTTCCATTGCAGGCGCCCAGTAGACACCGTTTGCCTTGTCATAATGTAGGATATCACCAAGAAGGCAGCTATCTTGGAGTTGTGTGTGCGCTCTTGTCCGTAGCTAAATGCAAGATAATTTGAAGTAGCTTATTAGGCAAATTGAGGACAACTACTAAATTTAAAATGCATGACAAAAGAGGAAAAACAATCTCAAATTAAAAGTGTCCTCCTGAAGTTGTTGATTTTTAAGTATGATTTCATAGTTGCCTAATGTTCTCCTTACTTCACTTATTGTATGTAAATGTATAAATGTACGTAAAGGCTCAGCGTAAGCCTAACCAGAAGTTTTGCGCTACTCTTACTAATACCGATCAGTATATTTATCATCACTTCGTAGTGACTTGTTGGAGAATAAATCCTGAGCTTGGGTGACGCTGTTCTTGTGAAGTCTTCAAACTAGAATACTTTAACATTTGATTATATAGAAGATGTAAAAGAATGAAAAAAGTCTGTTTGCAGTGTATGTCTTTACTAATACGATGCCTAATGGTTTATGCTTTGCAGAGTGTCGAAGGTGAACACCATGAAAAAGCAGTAGAACTGCTGAAGGCAGCCCAAGGAAAGGTTAAATTAGTTGTACGATACACACCAAAAGTCCTGGAAGAAATGGAGTCAAGATTTGAAAAAATGAGATCGGCAAAACGCAGGCAGCAAAACTAACATTGTATGCAATAACTTAAAGAGAAAATATATTCCATTTACTTTGTACAGTTTGCTTTGTGACTCAGTTGATGCAATGCCTTGGCAACAAAAGATACCGTTGTTTTCATAGAATCGCAGAATGATTGAGATTGGAAAGGACTCCTGGAGATCATCTAGTTCAACCCCCCTGCTCAAAGGAGGGTCAGCTAGAGCAGGTTGCGTAGGGCTGTGACAAGTTGGATTTTCAGCATCTCCAAGGATGGAGACTCCACAAAAACTCTGGGCAACCTGTTCTAGTGTTTTGATCTCCCTCACACTAAAAAGGTCCATTTTTATGTTTAAATGGAGTTTCTTATATTACCATTTGTGGCTGTTGCCTCTTTTCCTGACACTGGATACTACTGAGAAGAGTCTGGCTGGCTCCTTTTTCTTTCTCTTTTTTTTTTTTTTTTTTTTTTTAACTCCTACCTATCAGGCATTCACACATGTTGGTAAGAACACCCCTGAGCCTTCTGTTCTCTTCTCCAAGCTAGACAATCCCAGTTGTCTCAGCCTCCCTCGTCTGTTAGATGCTCTACTCATCTTTGTGGCCATTCACTGGACATACTCTTGTATGCCCACATCTGTCTTGTACTGGGGAACCCAAAACTGGACCCATCACTCCAGCTGTGGCTCGTGAGGGCTGAGCAGAGGGAATCAACTCCCTTGCCTTGCTGGCAGTACTCTTCCTAATGCAGACCAGGAGGCTGTTGCCCTTCTTTGTTTCAAGGGCACATTGGTGGCTTATGGTCAGTTCGGTGTCTTTCTTTGCAAGGCTGCTTTCCAGCTGGTCAGCCCCCAGCCTGTACTGGTGCATGGGGTTGTTCCTCCCCAGGCGTAGGACTTGGCACTTTCCTTTGCTAAGTGTTGAGATTCTTGATTGCTCATTTCTCCAGCCTGCCAAGGTTCCTCGGAATGGCTTGCTGGGAGTGTACTCTGTCCCATCACCCATGTTAATGAAGATGTTAAACGTATGGACCCCAGTAGTAGCCGCTTGGGGTACCTCAGTGGTGACTGGCTTCCAACAGGACTTTGTGCCACTGATTGCAGCCCTCGGCAGTTCAGCCATTTTTAGAATGTTTTCTTTTCAGTTTCCACGTGTTTTTCACATTTTAAGAAGAATGTGTACTTTTAAAATGGCCTAGGAGACCCTGAAAAAGCATGTATGTTGCTTTTTATAAATCTTTTTCATGTCAGACCTTTAAGCATGAAAGCAAACTTATAGATTTTTGAAAGGCATTTAGTAAGACCTATTTCTACAGTAGACATCACTTTTTTCCTATTTTATTTTGGCATTATTTAGCATTAAATCTGCATTTTTTTTTCTGAATTATTTTGGAAAAAAGATTCTTATGTAGCAGTATTTTGGCACTTTTCTTAACAACATGTTATATGTCAACTACAAAACCTAATCATGATCTACTGTGTAGCTGATAATGATACCAGATTTTGTAATGTTTTGGTGAGTACATTATTTTTACACTTCTGCTAAATCGTAATTCATTATTCTGGAAATTTTATTACCTCGCCTGTAAATAATCTACAATTGGTGTTCTCGTATAATGACTTTGTAATAGCTGACATTTACAAATTTGCAACGATCAATCATTCCTGTAACTTTTATTATTTTGTACTAATTTTAAAGCGGTTAAGGGGAAAAGATGTAATTGTTTGCAGTTCTGGATTGACTCTCTATATGTATTTTTATATTCAGAAACAGAAGATATGTTAATGCAGTGCAAAAGAATTCCAGATGTTTCCCTGGCTTTCTGCTGTTTAAAAAAAAAAAAGTTCATTTTAATTGTCATACCTCTTTTGTGTTTTTAGTATGTCCAATTGTAGTCTTATACACAGAGGGACTGTAGAGGACTTGGAGTCGTTAGTACCTAAATTACTGATTATTACATTTGTAAGAGTAAAAAGTTCTGAGGCTTACATGCCGGGTAACCCTGACGTGAACTTGTCTGGGGTTAATCACTGACTGCTTCTGATTTGGAGGGTTCATGTTGGTACTGCAGAAGTGGTAGCATTAACATCTCTGTAAAACTTTGTATGAGACGGTGCTGTGGGGGTAGTAAGGAAATGGCCAGGTATAAGCACTTAATGTCTTATCTCAAGTGTGGTTGATGGTGACACGTTTTTTGTGTGCCATTTTGAAGAAACTTTTTCTGGACAGAGGAACACTTCTTGGAATCTACCAGGTTTGAGGCTGTACTTGTGTGGTTTAGTTTAGTTTAAAAGCTTCACTTTTTGGTGTATATCTATAATTAACTTGTCTACTGGGTGTCAGTTCACTTGTATGGCAGCTATGATTGCATCCTAATTGACTATTACTAATTTGATTCTTAGAGGCTTAAACTGAAAAGTGCAGATCTGACCATGTGGCTACTCCCTAGTTTTTTCACATGGAGGAGTACGATCCATTGTGAAATACTTCAGTATGTGAAAGAAAGTAAAAGGTTAAAGATCTAAAAATGACAGCATGGAGTTTGTGCTATTTCACTTGATCTATTTGAAATGAAAAAATGTGATTGCTACAGGCCAGTGAGAAATGTGATTGCTTTCTGCATGTTTGCAAGCACGCGTGGTAAGCCTGCAAAGAGAAATCTGGATTTTAAAGATACTGATAGTTTGCAAATGCAGTATAAATATTTATCGGATGACATTGAGCACTGAAATGCATGGTTGATTATCTGTCATAGGCCTCTATCTAAAGGCCTCATGTCACTGATAGGACCATGTTGTTGAATTGTATATTTTTATGGAATGGCTAATGTTTAAAGTATTGAGACCAAAATCACTAGTTAGATCAATTGTGGATGTGTTTTAATTTAATTGTAAAATAGTAGATATTTGTTTTAGAGCTATATATAAATATATATATCTATTAAAGAAAGGTATGGTTACAAGATAGAAACGTGCATTTTAAAACCTGTATCCCTTGGTGTCACTGAACAAAGCAGTGGTTTTTGTTACTCTAAAGAAATACTTTAGTGTAGCTAGAGCTGCTAAATGCAGTAGCATTGTCATTCTGAATTGTAGCATTGGATACAGTTTGTCATCCACTACAAAATGTGGGGACGTGTACCTGGGCATATAAATTGTACATGTAGAACTTAATACAAAGTTTTCTAATTCCGACAACAAAAAACATTCAATAAGCAGATAACTCACGGTCGTCTTTAGTGCTATGAAAACCCTATAATATTAAGGAAAGGGTGGATTAAAATATGCCAAGAAACTTCATTTCTTTTACTACTGAGCAGTGCCTGTACTGTGTTAATATGCAGTCCCTACACACTTGATATACTTGGATATGCAAACAGATTAAGAAGAGATATCATTTCTGCAGATAATTTCTGCATCTGTTGCTGCTGTGAGGGATCTTTGGGCTTTATCAACAGAAAAATAAAAGTTGAATTTCACGTGCGTTGTGTTTGTGCGTTTTTTCTGACTCTCCATTTTTGGTACTGTTTTCAGACAGCTGTAGATGGGTGTTTATAATCTCTGGGGCATAACATAAACAGTGCATGTGTGTGGGCGTGCAAAGAAAAACTTCAAATCCTGAGTTTTAGCTTGTTTTCCTGGTTGCTTATGAATCTTCCCTTTTCTGCCCCATGTTTTGTGATTTGTTGGAGAGATGAGGAGAAAATTAGAACGCTGTAAAGGATATATAATATCGTGGACCTCCTGCGTTTTTGAGACCTCCTTAGTTTCAGCTGCATGAACTTACATGATGCCTATTATTCTGAGTCAGATATTATCTTTTAATTGTTTGAAGCAAGTATCTCCAGTAATGAGATGTTAAATATCTGTAATTCCTTGCTTTAAGACCTTGTAAGGTCTTTAAGAAAAATGTGCCTGAAGTTATGAACTGAGATAAAGGCAGGAGAAATGCTTTAGTTCTGAACGCAAAAATATTTTTTCATATAGGTAGGCTGGACTGCAAATTGAAAGTACATGCAAAAATATTTTTATAAGTCATTTCTATTTGTTGTAGGATACTGATAACACATGAATTGGAAATAAAAACACATTTTCAACTGGATTTTAAAAATCAAATATTTTCCATGATCTGGCTTCTACTCAATGTGGTTCAGATTCCTAGAGAAAAACTCTGAATTTCAATCTAAGACTTAAAACGAATTGAACCAAAGACTGACTGAACTTAATGTAAATTCGTATCTTAAAAAACAGTAGCTTATCTACCTGATGTTTTTCATTGCAATTACAGGCTTAACTACTTTGACTTTAAAGCAACTGAAATAAAAAATGGTAGAACACTTGTTTTTTACCTGAGTTCTGATATCAACAGTGATCTAGCAGTCAGTACCCAAACCAGCTGGAAAAGTACTTTGTCAAAGCTCATACCCCATCTTAAACCTGCATCGACTGAGCAGAACCAAACTTTTACACTTAATAGAAGAAGCAACTTAAAGTGTTTCACGGTAATTATTTTCCTCTCCTGATAAGTTCTTACCCAGGTTGCTGGGTTGGGTGCTACAATGTATTTTCATCTAAATTTAAAAACTGCTATTTGAAAAGGCAAAACTGGTATGTATCTGAGGCTGGCTACATATTAACACAAACTGATGAAACTTGGCTGCTGCACTCCTATCGCCCTTTTGTCCTCAATTACGAGTGCTTGCTTGTGCCGGCACTCGGTGGTTCCTGACCGCGTACTGAGCCATTTCAGTTCAGTAAGCTCGCAGAGACCAATGGGTTAGGTCTTGTTTGTTGAGTGTATTTCTGTTGCCTTAAGTGAACTCAAAAAGCGCAGTGTATGGTCAAGGGAATTGCCTTGGTGCAAGGAAGGGTGTGACCACGGTGGATAGGCAAACGGCTTGAAGTTACGTGGAAGCCCAAGATTTGGAGTAATCTGGATTTCTGTGATCCTATGTCTTGTAAAATCCTGATCAGAAGCTAGTTGGAGAGCTATGTTCCTATGTGAGATGTGTGTGAGTTGTTTAAAACCGGTTGCGTGGTCTGATGAACATAGGTGTCGGGAGACAGCAATGTTTTAACAGGGTTACCAAAAAAATGCAGCCATCCAGAAACAAGGGCATTTGTGTCGCATGTTCTGCCTGTGGGGCTGTTGGTCATTAGCAATGCTGTGTTAATGACCAAGCAAAAATGCCGTAACGTACATCAGTCATGATAATTGTCCACAGTTTGCCTCTTTTTGAAAAGATGCTCTCCTGCTCTCCTTTAAAAATGAAGGAGAAAAGCCTACAAGACTGAGTTGTATCCTAATATGTGCGTGCCAAAAAAGTCTCCAGATTAGACACACGCTATTCATTTTGTCCCACTCTTCAAAGAAAAAGAAAGGCGTGTTGTTGCACGTTGCGAGACTTGGGGAAAGTTGGTCTACTAATTTCAAAATGAACAGTCCTCAGATACCTATTTTGATCTTTGTATCTGTTTAATTCTGTTGCTTGATATATTGATAAATCTCTGCTATGTAGAAAGGCTTCTCAACGTGAAAATGGGAGTAATATCAATACATTCTGATATTGCTAGGCATTCATGTTCGGTCTTAGAAAATCTTACATTGAAATGACGTATCCTGTTGAGAAAAGGTGATATTTAAACAGTAATTTCCTCCCTCTACAGTTAATTTCCCTTCCCTTTCTCCATCGTTTTTAATAGTATTTTATTTTCCTGGCTGGTTAATCCGATTTGATAGCCTAGAAGATAAATATAGTTATCTAAGTTACCCAATTTCTATGAAGTTACTGGACTTTTGTCCACTGTATGTCTGAGGATCTAAAAGAGATGATACATTCTTCCATGTTTCTTCCTGATTTCTCCTTGGCTATCTAGAAAATAGATCTATGGAGTGGAGCAGGAAAAAAAAAAAAGCCACCACCAATAAAATGTCATCTTCCTGAACAGCGTAAGGCTTTGACTTCTGTACTTCAAAAGGTAAGTAACATCACCTGCACGTGGTTCTTATCTAATCACAGCTCTGCTTCTGCTCTGCCTGAGCAGCACGGTAGTATTGTCTGAATAAAATCTAATCTGCGCTGGAGACTGGCTGGCTACCCGCAGCGCAGTCAGGCATCACGCCTCTCACCTGCTCCAAGTGGCAGCAAGTAAAAGGCAAAAGTCAGTGATTTATTGTATTACTTGTACTTCAGTAGCGCCTAGGAGTCCCGGGTTTGAATCAGAATCCTATTGTATTTTGCAACGTACGAACATAGAACAAATAGTTTGGCTCCAAAGAGCCTCAGTCTATTGCTAAGAAATCCTAGGATTGGGAACTGAAGAGAACTGAAAATACAGTAGACAATTAAATAACTTTTTTTTCCCCCCAGTTTCTTCTGTGATTTAATTTGGAGCAACCTTTTTTTTAAGTATCTCCAAAGGGTACAAAAGTGAGTCTAGCTCTCAGACAGCTTGATATGCAAATACCCATGTTGCTTGCGGTAGCCACGTTTTGTTTTGTTGTGTTGTTCTGTTTTGTTTTGGTGATCGCAGGCATGCTCCATGATTAATGTGGAGTCACTGGTGCTTTGGGAAAGTGTTAGATGCGTATAATGTGTCTGTCTGAGCTGCTACTGGCATTGGATGTGTCACATTGCAGTTTGTTAACTATGTGCAAGAACAGCTTTAGGTAAATGTGAAGGCATATTCAAAAGAAATGTCCGAAGTAATTCTAATTAGACAAGCAGAATGCCACTAGTTAAATAAGTGTGGAGGAAAAAAAAAAAAAGAAGAAGAGAGAAGATCAGGATAAAGCATTGCAATTACTTATGGTAAGTGATACTTGTCTCTGAAGTTTGTGATCTATTACGCATTGACAAATAACATTTGTCACTTGGTGCCAAGTGTCCCCTGAAATTTGCACATTAATTTCTGTGTCCTGTCTGGCATTTTTGGCATAAATACTATGTTGTTGAGTCGTTCTTGCTATGGTGGCCAGTGGATATATATTCTGAGTAGCAATTCATCAGTGACCGGTCCATTTGCTCTCCTCCACCAGAAGTATATTTAAAGCGTGCCCAGGCCCCTTGGAGAGCATTGGTGTTAACATGCGTCGGATCCTGAATCTGCACCAGACCCCCTCCAGTGGAAGTATCCTGTGACCTTTAGCCTTGGTGGTGATTTTAAAACTTAAAGATTTTTTTTTCAGCTTTTATATACCTTTCTCACAGTGTAATGACAGAGAACACGTCATAAAAATGTTTCCAAAAATTAGCTGACTGCTGGCAAACGAATCTGATCCCCAAGGCAGAGAAATGCTCGTGGCTTCTAAGGGCTTTATTTGCCTGGATGTTGTCGTGCAGCTCACACCCCATCTGCAAATACTGAAGCCGAGCCTTGGATAAAGCTTTGCCTGGCTAGGGCTAGGGCTGGCAGGAGAAACGTCACAGCCTGTCTTCTGTGACTGAAAAGCAAGCGTGTTCTCTTGAAGAACAACAGCTCTGTGACATTTTCAGCTTTCTGGTTTGCTTTACAGGTGCAATTATTTCTGCATTAACCTTATGCTACAGAATAAAACTTGAACTCTGTGTTGCAAGCCGGAAGGAAATTACAGGAAGTAAATTATCAGTGGGGAAAAAAAGAGAAGGATAAAAAATCAGCAGGGAGGACAAACTAGACCCAAAATAACTAATGTACACTTATGCCCCAAATTTTGAAGATATTTTAATATCTGATAGCTCAACCTGACCATAAATCTTAATTACTTAGCAGTTCATTTCCCTTCCTCCCTACCAAAACACAGACCACCCGAAATAAGGCTAGCATTCTGCCGTTACCTCTGGTTACAAGAAAGCTCCTGAAGCCTGTTGAGGTGGTTGCCTTATAACTTTCTCAAGAGCTTTTCAGAATACCGATTTAAAGTTAATCCTAGAGAAACTAAGGCACCTACATTAATTAACTCTTTATATTAATTAACTCTTTATACTGCTTCAAAATATGAATAAGAACCGATCTTCTGTTTCACTGCAGTGTTTGAGGGAGTCAGAGAACACTACGGACCCAGCCATGTCAGATAGTGATGCGGAACTACGTGCTGTAACAAAACAAAAATAACACTTCTGTGGGGCCTCAAGGCTGCAGGTACAGTAAGAAATGAGGTTTATGGCAGTTACCTAGTCATTTCAGAGAACAAGCCAAAATGAGATATTTGGCAGGTGCACAACCTGACTCAGATCAATATGGTGCGTCTGGGAATGTTATTGGGTTAATTTGTACTAATAGAAAATCAAACTCAAAACCTATGGGGAGCATATCCCCTGGTCTTCACTGGGCATATTCTGCTATCTATGGCTTGAAATAAAATCATTTGACTTTTTAGTGCAGCAGAATGTTTGGCAATGAAAAGAGCAGAGCATGTAATTGTTCCTGTATAAGATTCCACGTGTGATTCTTTTTTTTTTTTCGCAGAGCATTAGGGTTACTCTGTGATGATGATAGGTAGTGTATCAAATGGAGGTTTGTTTCATGAAGAGCTTAAACATAAGGATTTCATTCCTTTAACGTGGGAACTGTAATAATATTTTGCTATACAGCTTAGGATCCACGTGCATGTTCTGAGACTAACTTTAGTTGAAGGGCATTATCATTGAAGTTAGGTTTACTCTTTCACGTTACTTAGGGCACATTATAATTCTTCGAAATAGGGTTAAAGTAGGATTTAATGGTACACAATCCTTAAGCTGGCTGTCTGCAAAGACAGATTTCACCCTCAAAACACTGTTTGGGTTTGGTTTAATTCCTAGTGTAATGACTTGCCTTACATGTTGTACTGCTCAGTGCTTCGGAGGCTTGCAAGAGAGTTGAAACCAGGCCGGGTGGCTTCAAAGAAGAAGTTGTTTCCCAAGGACCGAGTGGAGAGGGGCAGCCTCTGCGGGTCCGGTGCTGCTCGCCTGCTGCCCAGCTACCCCGCGACATGCCAAAATGCATAAACGCGCCTCTGTGGGCACGTACACCGCCTTCCTAGCCAGCGGATTAACAGGGGTGCTCAGCTTGCAGCTCGTAGGCTTCATCCTTGCTCGTCGTTTCCCACCCGCGGAACCAGTCGGCTCTTGATAACGGTGCTCTGCCTTCACTGGGTTGCACGTACTTGCTTTGCAATCCCTTCCCGCGAGGTGTTTCCTCACCGCATGCAAACCTTCTGGTCATCAGGTGATTTCACTTGGGCTATCGTTTCAGCTGTCTTGCTGCTAAAAGCATTTCATACTAGAACATCTGCAGAAAATCTCGATCACGCCGTGCTTGCAGGGAATACCTAAAAAAGAGAACTGACCTTTCAAACTTCGACCACCTGCAGTTCTGCGCACACTGTGCCCCTTTCCATAAAACCCTGCGACACCAGAAGAGAATCTCAAAACCTCAAGGCCCCCTGGGGAAAGCCCATTGCGCCTCGGAACTTCAAAGCTGGGTGCAGACGGGAAAATGAGAATGGTTTGCTGCTGAGTGGGGCCAGGTCAGTGGCAGAACTGGTGAACGCTCATCAGGTGCCAGCTGCCAGCAGGTACGGCTCTGTCTCCGGCGTTTGTCCGAGTTGTAAGACACCCACTGAAGGTGTAAAATGAGGCCAAAAAACCCAACCCGGGTGACGGGAGGCAACTGAACCTCTCCATCAGCAGCGAAAAAAACATTACAGAAATAAGTGCATGTTTGGTGAACAGAAGTTTTCCAGCCATGATTTTTCACTGATGGCCCGTGTTGGTACAGGGGGCTCTGGCCGCAAGATGCCCGGTTGTCGCCAACCTTACCCGTGGGGCATTTTGGGGGGAAACCACAAGGCCAGGGGGACGGGTGCTGGGTTGGTATCTTTTGCTGCAACAACCGTGTAGGTGGAATACGGGCTGACATGGATGTTCTCTTATATTTACGGTGTAACATCCCTTTCCTGTGCGCAGCCCAGCTCGCAGGTTCCAAGCGTAGCTCTGGGGTGAACTGAGCAAGAACGGATTCACCAAGCCAGGCTGCAGAACACTTGCACTCTATGTAGGCAGTTCTTGCCACAGAGGTGGTGTTAGAGGCCCTGTACCACTGGAAGTTTAAATATCATTCACACAGAGGTCAAATTTACTTATGAGCATTTTTGAAATGAGTTTTGTCTCCTGCTTTTATTCAATATTTAAGTTGCATATTTCTTTCCTTTACTCTCCATGTGCTGTTTTTAAACTGTGGACCTTAGTGGTCTTGCTTGTCTTCATTAGCTCATTAGCTTTTCTGTTACAGAGATTGACAAAGGTATTGTGGTATTGTTACAGTCACTTTCTGGGCAAGAAAGTGACTTTTCTTTGGCCCTACCAAAACAAATCAAACAAATCTCCTATTTTTTTTTTTTTTCCTTCCCGTCTAACCATCTAACCATTTTTCTGAAGTCTCAAATCGTTCTTGTGTTTCTGAGCTGTGTCGAGGTTTGGATCGTCACCTTCCTTTTCTTTGCAAAACTCTGAACTCACTTTAGCCTCACTCTTAAATTAGACACATTTTTCTGAAGAGATTTTCAGTGCTACTTCAACAGAGTAAATATTTCAGTCTATTTTGTGGGGAGGAATATGCTTAAACTTTTAAGAGAACTCGCTTCGTCAGTGCGGATTTTCCAGGCTTTGTTCTTTGTCTAAGGACAGAAGCTATGCGTGATGTTCTTTGGCATACTGTTAGCTTTCCTGGAACTGGAATCAAATTGTTAATGAATTTCTCAGCAGCATGGGACTCGCATAGCTTATCAGCTTTGCTGATGGTGCTTCACTGCAGTAGGCTTTGGATTAAACTGTTCAGATCCATCACTAGCCCGTTGGAGTGTGAACCTTATTTTTGTTACTGGATAGAGTTAAATTCAAACTTAAAACTATTCTAAATGGCATACATGCGAGTGTATACATATGTATGCTCAATCTTTGTATATATGCTTTCTTACATATTTTTTGCACGTTTTCTTGTGTCATCCTCCTAGCGCACAGCTCTGGCCTTCAGGAGCACTGCTGCTGGGGTCAAACTTCAGGCTGCATTTATTTTTGTCTCTGTGCTCCAGGTCTTCACCCGTGTGCTATTCAACATCAAACTCCCACCAAACCCAAACGAGTTCGTGCCTTTGAAGTGGGATTTTGTCTGGTTCCGGGAAGTGGTTATGTTGCTAGACAGTTTTGTGGGAATAGAAGAAAAGATTCTATGTCCGGATTTTTGTAATTTTTGCCTTGTTTTTTTTCCTATGCCTTTCGAGCTTTCCTAATGCTTTTTCAGCAAACTCCTGACAAAAGTTGCACAAACACATCTCTATACGTTCACCCCTAAACCCCGCAGATCTTACACAGAGATGGACTGGTTTATGGTGCTTTCCAGCGTCTGGGAAGAAGAGCACAGAGTGCTTTCTCTGTGGCTCAAAGAAAGTAAATCTTTCATTTACTTATTTTTATTGACTTGGCACTGAGAACCTCATTTCCTTCACCTGGCTGAAAGCACACTGTTGTTCTCCCCCATGCCCTTCACTGTTGTTTTTTTTCCTATGAAAGAAGCTGATTGCTGCCTTATGCTTTATTTTGGAGGATGCTTCTTAGAATTTGTGGCACCGAGGATCATTTCCGATCTTTTAAACACAATAATTTCAAAGTCCATGGGTGCAATTTTTAGTTAAATAGGTCGTTTAATAAAACGAGCCCATTATTTTTTTCAGCTTAAAAAGGCTTTAGCTTGTAGATCTTTGTTACATAACTAAACCATCTCTGCAGTAAACGTTAGGGTTTTCCTTATAAAGGAAAATAAAACCAAGAAGGGCCTGTGAGCAGGTGGCTGCGTGAGAACAAAGGGCGAGAAAAGTGGGCTGTTGATGGAGAGAGCAGTGCCCCAACAGTGCCAGCGAGGGAGAGGCAGAAGTTGAAAAAAGTAAGGGAGGTATCTAAGTTAATTTGCCAGAACGAGTTATGGATTAACTGGAAGAAGCGGAGCAATATCATCTGAACAGAAGGGACAAGGGTATTGCTCCTAGGACAGGAGTTTAGAAGACGGAGACTTGAGATAGCTCAGCTCAGGAGAAAACACCTGAAGCGATACCGGACAAAGAAGTCAAAAGACCTCTCAGAACGGAGCCCTGGAAATGAACAGGTTTAAAGGTACCTTAAAGGAGGCTGTAGTGAGGTAGGGATTGGTCTCTTCTCCCACGTGCCTGGTGACAGGACGAGGGGGAACGGGCTCAAGTTGCGTCAGGGGAGGTTTAGGTTGAATATTAGGAAAACCTTCTTTACCGAAAGGGTAGTTAGGCATTGGAATGGGCTGCCCAGGGAAGTGGTTGAGTCACCATCCCTGGAGGTCTTTAAAAGACGTTTAGATGTTGAGCTTAGAGATATGGTTTAGTGTGGGCCTTGTTAGAGTTAGGTCAGAGGTTGGACTAGGTGATCTTGGAGGTCTCTTCCAACCTGAACAATTCTGTGTGATTCTGTGATTCTGTGAAAGCAGGCAAGGGTTGAGAGACTACTCCGGTGTTTCACAGGGTGAAAGAAAAGTACGCTGCTATTCTGCTTTTACCACAAATCTTCTGTCATTTCTTGCAGAGGAGAAGTTGTGCGGGTGCCACAACTGGCTGCTGGGGCTGTGCCCGGCCTGCGCCGTGCCGCTGTTTGTCTTCCGCTGCTGGGCAGCTGCCGAGGGCCGCTTCTCCTGCATTGTTTTTGGTCAGCGAAGAGGGACTGTTTGCAGAGGGAGTGCAGGCACTTAACTATTTTTCTTTTCCAGGTGGAAAAAGGAAAAGAATTATTATTTTTTTTTAACTTGGTTTAATTCGTGTCTGTTAGGTAGAAGCGCGCCTAGACAATCAGTCCTTTTAACTTCCCCTCCCGCACCGCTGGTTGTCTTGGACCACCAAAGAGCAGACGGAGGCCGAGAGCCCGACGACCGGACGGAGGGCTGCGCTTCCCCTCTCTTCTCAGCAGCGGGCACGGGGGCCGAACGCCGGGCGCGGAGCCTTCTGCCTCTTCGCGAAGGCGACCGGCGGCGGCAGAGCCTGCCCCGAGGGGTGCCGCGCCGGCCCGAGGGGTGTCCCGGGGCTGCCCGCGCCGCCCCGCCGCCCTGCACGCGCCCTGTTAAAGCCCCCGGCG
>VXAA01005315.1:518772-599585 GCA_013399115.1 Anseranas semipalmata
CTGTCAGGCTTCGCCCTGGGAGCTGCGGGTCTGGCCCCGCTTCTCAGCAAAGGCACTGAGCTGCTGCCTCCTCAGCGAAGGCGGGGGTGCCCGCCTTTGGGGTGTCAGCGTTTCCTCTTTGTTCGACAACGCTCCGGTCTCACGTTCCAGCCACCCGAGGTTTTGTTTCCCGAGCAGGGCTCCGGTCCCTCCGACCTGCTTGGATTTAACTGCCCGGGCTGGCTGGAGGGAGGCGGCCGGGCCTTGCGCTGGCGCGGGGCTCGCAGGGTGCCAGAGGCTGCCGGCCCCGCGTGGAGCCCGCCAGGCCCCGCGTGCAGCCCGCCAGCCGCAATTCGGGGCCGCTTTGGGGCCGGGGGGCTGCTGGCGGCCACCCCAAGGGGTTTTGTTTGGCAGCCTCGGAGGGAGGGAGCCAGGGGCCGCTGCTGGGAGCCTTCGCTGGGTGGTGGCGGCTCTTCCCTGGCCTCCCCGGGCGAACCAGGGCTGGTACCGAACTTCAGAAGCTGCTTCAGCCCCTCTGGCGAAAGCCGGGTCTCAGCGCTAGGTTTTACGGCTCCCGTGCCGTCTGGCTGTCCTGTAAAATGGGATCGGTGCATCCCTGCAACATGGCATTCGCTGTCTCATGGGTGCACGTCGTCCCAGCCAACACCCAGCACAGATAAGGTTGCCAAAGAGTTTCAGCTGTCGCTTCCTATTTACTGAGCAGGTAACTTCCCAGAAGGCTCCCGCTCCCGCTGGCGGCGGCAGCGAGAGGAGGCACGCACGCGCTGCAGCGCGCGTGGAGGTGCGGCTGTGTCGGCGTTCGGTCTGCGCCCCGGGACCTGAGCGGGAGCCTCTCGGCTATCTCCTGGCAGCGGAGGATGCTCTCGGTCCCCGCGTGTGTTTTGGTTCTTGTTTCCTTATTTATGGCGTGAAGAAACGGGTGCCTTCGTGACCCTTGAATGAGCCTTTGTTGTAGCAAGGCCGCTGGAAGTTTAGGATACATGCAAGAGAGTTTTGTAGGCAATAGAAAACGCACTTCTCAACCCACTCAGGCTGTGCAACGTAGAGTTCTGCTGGAGAAGCCGGGTTAGCTTGCGTGGAGCAAAACCCAGTGATAAATAAATCGCACCCCCTAGCTGACACGTTGGTGTCGTGGCAAAGCGTCTTAGCGACGTGAGGAGAAGAAAGCCTTTCTGTGCTCGTGTCAGGCAGCACGGCTGTGCGAGGAAATCCCCCTTGCATTGCTACAGGGCTTTTTTCGATTATAGCCATGGCAGCAGGGTCCGTAGCGCAGAGATAGCTGAAGGCGGGTTGCAGGCACTGGTCTGTGATGTTCAGGGCAAAGTTATGCCTACGCTTTTTGCCTGGGCCGGGAGAGAGCAATTGAGAACTGTTGCTGACAATTAACCCAAGCTGGCAGCAAACAAGTCTAAAGGCAGTTGGGAAGCGTGGAAAGGAGCTGGCATTTCTCTTTTACCACTTATGTTTTCCTGAAGTCTTGACTTCCCCACACGGGAGACGGGGGTTGACCAAAGAAAGGTGAGCGCGCTCCCGACCGCCGGCTTCCCGGCGCGCAGGGTTCGGAAGGTGCGAAGGCACGCCGACAGCACGGAGCTGGCAGCGCTGGGCACGAGCTGTCCCAGGGGCTGGGGGCCGGGCGGGGGCCGGGAGGACTAAGTGCTGATAATCACCTGATACTTCGGCTGTAGGTGGCCATTTGTCCCGTGTAATTTAGGTAGGTGTTTATGTAAGTCTTAATTACCAGCTGCCTGGTTTTCTGTTTATGAAGGTTGTGATTTTACTCTGTTGCAAAATAACTGTCGTCTGACAAGTTGATATGCGTATGCAATAATGTTAAAATGTTTGTTTGGCTTTTTTAATCAGTGCCGTACATGCCCGACCTTTGCTGTGACGTTTCACGTGTTCCGTGCCAGTGAATGCTGGCGTTAGCCGTGGGTAGTTACGCTAGGGCGTACTGGCGCTTCTGCTTCTCGCGGGGTCTGTCTGAGAACCGAAATCCCAGCTTGGGGGTTTGATGCTTGTGTGAGTGCTCTGCAGGAGACAAGAAGCAGGTAACTCCAGGTAATGGCTCCAGAGACGTCCTGCGTGGGCCTGGCTGTTGCAGGGGCTCGCCTGACAGCCATCGGCGACGTAGGTCCTTCGCAGTGCTGTTAGATTTTGGGCGCTTTAGCATGAAAACATTGCAGATAACTTAGTTTCTAGTGCCTCTGATGAACTTTTCCAGGATTTTTTCCCCCCCAACTGCTACTTGCTTATATTTTCATAGTGGCAGGGTCCATTGCTTTCATTTTCCTTTCCTCACCTTGTGAAAGGAGTGCTTCCAAGCCTCCAGTGGCCCTAAGGCCTTAACGCTTCTCTACAACGCTGGGCATGAATGCTAGAAATGGCACGCTTGTATATTTTCTCTGCTGTCCTCCCTTTGTGAAGCAAACCCACAACTGCTGCTTGCTTTTGTTTAAAAGCACTCCACTTCTACTGTCCATGTTCTAGTGTTCCCTTCTTCCAAATCCTCTGACTCTCAAAAAAAAAATCAAATCTCCTTTACCCAGTTTTCCCATAAAGGATAGACCTGCAGGATGAAGCAGTCCTCTTGTCTTTCCTTTTTTTCCAACCCATTTAACCTACTCCTGGCAGTCTTTCTGCGTGCTGTGTTACGCAAGAGCTCCGTAAGATCAAGGTGTCATGGTTCAGAAGGATCCTGTTTTAATCATTTTGTAATGTAGGTTGTTTCTGCAACTGCAGAGAGCCGATCATCTTTTCAGTTCGCAGACTATGTAGAAATACCTCCGCTGTCTCACGTGTGAGGTAGATTTCCTGCTATGTTTATGTATAAACGGCAAAATTATATGGTTCTGTTTGGATTCAGCAAAGCTTGCATGTTTTCTTGTCTTTTCTTCTGGCGCTTTTATTTTTTGTAGGGTGGTGACGAAATGCAGTAGGTAGAAGTGAGATGTCGTCTTCTGACGCAGCAGGTACCAACGTGCGGACACGTAGCATCCCGCTGTTGTCAGCTGAGCACAGGGAAGGCCTGGCTGGGGTTGTGGGAACGCCGTCAGTAAAGAAGTCTGGACACAATCTTGAGCCTGGAAAATGTAGCATAATTGCTGTCCTCCTGAGATAGAAGAGCCTTATCTAAGTAGAAGGTTTTACAGATGCACTGTTCAATTTTTCACTTGCCTGTGCCATATACTGGTGATACGCTGGCAGGTAATAAAACACTTATTCCGTCTTTTTAAAAACACTCTTTCCGTAATTCTTCTGGAAAAGTACAATCATGCCATGTTAATAGACACATTTCTATTACTCAGCAGAAGCATCGTTACGCCAATTTAACAACCCCCGGTGTCGGTGCAGCCCCCCTTCCCGGGTGGTGCGAGTGAACAGGACCGGGCGCTGCAGCGGGCAGGAGCCCTGCCTGTGCCTCAACCCGGACGTGCTGCGGAGCCCCTTGTGCCTTGCCACGAGGGTCCTGGTGCCGGTCCTGGTGCCAGTGCCGGCGGCCTCTCGGCTGTGTGCGGGGTGGGGGGGTCCCGCGGGCACAAGGGGACCTGGCTGCGGGGCAGCCTCTCTGGCAGGTGGCTTAACGCGTTTTAGGCCAGCTGGCTTCGCGGTCACGTGAGAAGTAGCGTGCAGGAGGTGAAATTGGTGTTGTTTCAGAGCTTGTTGCGTAGTTTTACCCTTTTTCTGTTCTCTGTTGGCATTGAATTCGGTGTTTGGCCGCTACCCCTCCTCTCCTTTTCTTCCTCCCTGAAAAAAAAACCCTGGTGCCCCACCGTAACGCCTAATTTGTCAGGTATTTGGCATGTGTCTTGTATGTTGAGCTCATTTATATCACCAATATGTCATTTCTTGTTTGGTGCTTACTGGCAGAGGCTCATAAATGTGACGTGGGGGAACAAATACTAAGATAAATCTGCAGTGTGGAAAAAAAAATTGGACTTTAGTGTAAGCAGGTTTCTGCTAGTAAATAATTAGCTTTTTGGTTCTCGAGAGGAATTTACTAGTAACTATCTGCGTGAGATGGAAAATATGGAAGCTGTAATATAAGGACTCAAAAACAAAACAAAACCCAAAGAAACCTCCTCCGCAAGGATCTTTATTTGTTTTGTATTCTACATCTAAGCCAGCAATTTCTGCAGAACACAAGCTCTTATTTACCCAGAGAAAATTACTGGCCTAGATTTCAGAAGGGCTGAGCACCCATCTCTCCTTTCAGAGATAGGAGGGAGGGTCTCTGAGCGGCGGGTCGTGGTCCTCCCCTCCCTCCTCAATGCCACCCTTGTGCTGTTCCTAAAGACCGTCCTCTTGGACACGGGCTGATGTTGTGTTTGTGTCCTGGAGAACTGGCCAACAGCTCGGGTTTGCCTGCCTCTTGGCTTGCAAATAAGCAGGGGAGTGCAGTGGATGAGGCTGGCTAGCTCCAGCGTGGGGCCTGGTGGCCAGCGGTTGTCTCCCCGGGAGTCGAGAGGGTTTCGGGCTGCAGCTCTGTGCTGCCGGGTCATGCTTCTGCAGCTCATGAAGGAAGAAGTGAAAAGTCGAGCGCAGCTGGGGGAGAGATCTGCGTGGTCCTAGAGATGGGAGACAAAGGTGGGAGAAGACACGTGAGAAGAAGCTATCCCTCCCTATATGAAGAAACGAAACCTGTAAATGGAGGCAACGATGGTTTAAATGCTAGGACACCTGTGTTAAGAGGTTTTGACAGCACTTCCCGCGTTAGGGTCCCCGGCCACCCTCCCCACCTGGTAGGCTCACCGTCTGCTGCAGCGGTGACCCAGGGTTTTGCTGTAGGGAAGTTCTCTTCCGCAGTTTTTCATACCCGCCTTTCAAGTACTGCTGCAGTTTTCTGATAAGATATTCTTGATCTGTGGTCTGAAAAGAGATTTCTGGTCACGTGATATTGGTTCTTAATTATTTCCCACCGCGAAGTTGCCCTGCAGAACCCTTCTGGAAACGTGGGCGCAGCGGTTAACATTTCCTTTGCTAACATGGAAGCAACCAGTCCAGTGGATGCAGAATTGGAGCTTGAAGAGAGGAGAGGAGGATCTTGCCATTGCTGTATAAATACTGTCCTCGCTGGGAAAATGAATGCGTGAAAGCCCTTGTATTGGAATCGGGTCCGGATGGATTTGATTTGGGGTACCAAATAAAGCTGTGAAGTCCAAATCGAGAGCATCTAGCACTGGATGTGTTGGTGCCTGGAAAGTGTAATTCAATTATGCAGAAATGGCACGTGATCTACCTGGCAAAAGAGTTGACTTTATTTTTAAAAGTGCTGAGTTACTGCAGCTGTCAGTGAGTTTCACCGAAGTAGAAAGTTTCCAATATTTTCAAATCTTATGTCATGTACTTTAAAATACATAACCGAAATAGCAGACTGCATTTTCTTTTACTGTTGAATATTTTAACGGTTACAGGACCGTGACAAGGTTAGAACTTCCCAGAAACATACCATAATAGCTGAAAGATACAGGGAGGAAAAACAAGCTGGATTTCAGCTTTGTCCTGAATTTGACAGCACATTCTGCATAGAGTCAACAGCAGAGAGGACTGTATTGATCTCAAAAGTAACACTTCCTGGTGTCCGAAAAACATTGTTAAATTAGAATATATAACAGATAACTGATGGCATTATGCGTTATGTCAATCAGTCTGATAACATGCTGTAAAAAAGCAGATAGCTATTTTCGAACAGGAGATATCTGCATATAGTTCCTGGTGGAGTGAGGTCTGACATCTGTGAAAGGTGTTTGTTTTTGGAAAGTAGGAACATCACCTGATGAATTTTTGTCATCCTCGTTTTCCAGGTGTTACTTTATATTTACTTTTTATACTTGCTGAATTACAGGGGACTCATATTTTTCTTAGGTGGGCTGTTCGCTCATGCAGCATGTTTGGAAATTAGTAAAACTTTCTTAGGTAAGCTTTTAACTTTAATTTTTTTGTAAACCTGTTAGAAAACATGTCTGGATTGTTTCATTTGGTGTCTTCTCAAATGAAAAATGATCTTCACTGCATGGCAGAAACAAAATGACTTCCTTGTAGGCTTCCCGTGTTTGTTTTTTCCATTTCTATGTGATGAATACAATTCACTAAGGACACCTGAAAAGTAACGAGCCCGTGGAACATAAAAGCGATACATTTTTCACTACTGAAAAACGTTTCTCTTGTTTCCCAAGTGATGCCAACCCAAGGTAACCCCTGAGACATGTAAGGTCTGTCGCTGAAATGTGATGTGCGGTGTACCAATAGGTTTCGTTGTCGTTCAAATCTGTTATTGATAATTACACATCTAATTAAAAGTCTTGCTTTATGACTTTGCCTGTCAGTAATTCAGACAGCGGTCAGTGGTTTTGACAACAGCCTCAAGATTTAGACACAGGGAAGATTAATATTAAGTAATATTTGAGTCTCAATTTTTTTATGACCTGAAGTTCAGAAAATATTAAAGATAATTCTGTTCAGGAGTAAGAAAATTATTATGAAAATTAAGGAACTTTTAAAAATGTAGAAAGTAATTCCTGTGAGCCTCGCATTAAAGGTGCAGGAGGAGCCTCGGACCGTCCGTGTGGCGTGGAGGAAGGGAACGGGAGCTGGATGCAGAAGGTGCTGTCTGCGGGGGAGGAAGAGAGGCGCGCGCTCTCACCAAGGGAGCAAGTGCTAATTCTTTATCTTGAGGAAGAACTAGAGAAAAATCCTATGGGAGGTGAAGTTGTTGAGGGTGTTGACTGAGAAATCAGGCCCCCAGAGAGTAAACAGCTGTCTTTGCAGCTCACAGATGAGCATTTTGTTATTAAAATGTGACTTTTTTTTAAGTGCTGTGCCGCCTCCTTTTCTCTCCCCCCAACCAATGCTGGAGGAACACTAGGTCTCACAAGGACGTTTTTCACCCTAAAATCTTCAAGAAAATGTGTTTGGACTTTTAAATGGTGCACAATTAGCAATGAATCATAAATGGATGTGCAATTTCTGAGGTATGCAGGGGAGGCCTAAACCTGTTTAATTTAGCTTAATGATGCTGCAAACACAGTTGTGTATTTTATAACCTCGTCCTGCGAGAATGTGTTTTTGTTTGGGAGTTTTCGCGTTGCCTTCTTGACATCTGCATAGCTGCACATGGATAGCCTGACCCCGCGCCTTGGCGGGGAGACCCGCGTGGCTGCGCTGCCAACGGGCGCGTTGCTGACAAAGCAAACGCAGGGAATATTTCATTCCCGTCCCTGCAAGCGGCAGACAGGGCTGCGAGGGCAGAGGGCTGGAGGCTGCGAGCTTCGTGGCCGACTGGCTAGGTAGCCACGAGGCTCGCTGGGAGCTGGCGAAAGCATGATAGCTTTTGAAAGGGGAGCGTGCTTTTCCCGCGTTCAGGGCGAGAAGACCTGGAGCTGGTTCATCTGCAGAACCGGAGGGACGCTGAAGGCCTGGATGGGCGTGCAGGGCCAGGTCTCTGGGGCAGCCGGTCTTTCTGCCTGGAGACCTGTGTGTGCTTCTGGGCTTGGCAGAGCCGGTGGGTCCAGCCTTGCGTGGAAGAGCTTCGAAGGAGCCACCTGCTTTTTCAGGAGGCAGGGTTGAAGGCCAGAGAAATGCCTTGGTTTTTAACCAGAGGAGGCCTCCTTTGGACCAGGAATTGTGCATGTAGGTCTCTTAGCAGGTCTCTGAGCTGCGCGGATTGCAAACCCTTGAACCTACCGAAGGGAGCCTGGCGTTGTTTGAGCGAGCAATCAATGCATTTGGGCCCTGACTTGCATGCTCTTCGAGGGAGCTTCGCAAAGCTGCAGGCAGCAACAACCTACAAACTCCGTGTTCATCTTGGCTGCGTTTTTGCTCGGGTGGCTGCCTTCCTGGGGCACTGACTGCTCACCCGGCTGTGTCCTCTCTGGGCATCTCCTTGGAGCCCTGGTGGGCTTCATGGAGGTTGTGGTGGGGAAGAGAAGGATCTGATTCTGGGCAACTTCACGTGGTGTGGGGCCACGCTCCGAAAACCTAGCTGCTGGTGGTCTGGACCTGGACAGCCCCCTGCCTTTTGATGCTTTTTACTGCTGTTGGTTTTAACACTTGGGTTTAGGGGGGGAAAAAAAAAAAGAAAAAGAAAGAAAATGTGTGTGCTAATATTGACCAAACTGTTAATATTTTACAGAACTAGTGCGAGTCGTGCTAGCTGTAGAAAATCCATGTCTTTTCCAAGGGCAAATCTGCTAGCACTGTGCTAAGGCTTTAGTGGAGACATTAAATCTTTTGAATATCCAGGTCATTTAATCATTTATTTAGAATTGACTACTCACTCTTGCTTGAAATCTCATTTTGAAAAAATTCAGCTAGTTTGTTTACACGTTCTGTTGTTTTTTTTTACCGTGTTTCCCACAAAAACAGGTCTCCAGTTTCCAAGCCAAAAATGTGCAGTATCCTGGTGTTTAGGAATTTTAAGCAGGGTTGTGATTTGTTTTGAGGATAATAAATAGCAGTTGCTCATTGCTTCAGCAGCAGCCTCTGCAATTGTGCAGCAAGGCCAATTTTTCCCTTTTAAAAACTCTTGTGCTTAACTGTGCCAGTAAAATAAATCTTGTGTGTTCAAAAGAGAAGGCTGTCGTTTAAGCAACAATATATTGGAAATCCTGCTGAAGAGTAGGACTGCTTGTACTGCTGTGGTCTCTTCATTCACATGAGACAATTTTTTGTGTCCCAAAAACATCGACGGGAGAGATTCTGTAACACACGGGGGGTTGATGCCTATATCCAAATACCCTGGATGTTTGTCTAACCAAGTACATTCCACAGTTCCTTCAGGCGAAGTGCAGCTCTGGGTCTCAGTTGATTCAGTGCCATCAGGAATAGAAAATAGTGGAATAATAACGTCAATGTCAAAAATACCCTTCCCAATGCCATTTTTCAGTGGATTGAGCTTAGCAGTTGGTATCCTGTCTGATCGGTTCTGCTATAAAAGGGGCAGCTGGATTTCATGGGCTGCGCTGCTGCGCAGGTTGCTCTGCACGCCAGTTTGTCCTTTGCCGTAAGGAATGTAATGTACGAGTAGCTTAGTAGTCACGAAGTCAAGAAATGCTGCCTTAGCAGGACAATATGGAATCATCATCCTCCACGAGCTTCAGTTGTGCCAGTGGAGAATACGTAGCCGTAGATGTCTCGTACTAGGGAAGGATAACGTCTGGCTCACTTGCTTTGCTCCCTGATGGCCACAAGATGTGTACTTGAATGCCTGGGAGATGAACATCATACACCTCCTGCCTGACAGCCTGGGACCCAGAACGCACGTGCTGCCATAGGCTCCCATTGTTCTTCTGGTTTGGGGCTGTTTTGTAGAGTACCACGTTAACTGGCAAACATCTGTGGATGTTCAAATTTTGCTATGTCCCCTAACTCACATTAGTCTCCCTGGAGCGGAGTCCCCCTGTTTGTTGAGAGTAAAGCTCAGGACTTTGAGCTTTTTTTCTACAACCTTGGACTAGTAAATAGTCATGACAAAAATAATGATGCACTTGCCTACACGGAGCTGGATCTGTTGAATGGCTAAATACTCAACACGTACTTTCCTAAACTTCAGCTGGCTTTTTAAATCAAGAGTTCGAGCCTTTTTTTGCTGTCCTGTCTGCATATTGCAGCATTGAGGACTGACAGCACCACTGCGTTATCCCTGTTCTCCAGCCTACTTCTCTTCGACAGGCACCGGTTGAACGTGAGTTTCCCGATAGCTCCTGCACGGTCACTCCCTGCTGTTTTTTCACACTTTTGAGGCACTGGGGAAACTGAGGATTCTACATGGTATTTATGATATACCTACATTTAAAAACAAACAAAGAAAACAAAAACAGCAACAAAACCAATAAAACTTCTGAAGATGATAAATCAGAATTCATTTCGCTCTTATGGAGCAAAAGGACAACAAACATGTAGTGCCTACAATTGTTCATTTCAAGTACGTTCTAATTGTTGGTGCCCTTCTTAAACTACTATGCCAGGTAGAAAAGTGGCCTCTGATTTTGAGAGAACAGGTGAATCACGGCGTGAATCAACAGTGAAGATGCACAGTAATTTATATATGACTGTATTCAGTATTACAAAAGTCCTCTGCACCTCTGATTTAAAAAGGAGAAACCCCAGAGTATAGCACCCTGCTCCAGGGCTGGAGCCCTTCCTGTGCGTTTATATTGCGGAGCAAGCCTTACGTATGGTGGTGGTGGGGATCCCTGTGCAGACACTGTTTTGTTTAGCTCTGTACATCCGTAAAAATGGGTTGGTTTGCGGAGATGCAGCTTGGAAAGTTAATCTAACGGATTTGCAGAAGGGGTTAAGAGGCAAGCGCTTATAAAGTTGTTAAAAGTTTTGTAAAGGAGGCAGAGCGGTTCTTGCAGCACAGCAGTGCTAGCAGACGCTTCTTTCGAGACTGATAGCAGATCTCTTAACTACGCGTATCTGCAAAAATACTGGGAAAGCCTTAAGGTTTGTCTACTGTAAACACTTTGCTTCTCTTTTGGAGCTCAGACACACAAGCATGGGCTTATATGGGATTTACTTCTTAACCTTTCATTACTGAACAGTCTCTTTTAGATCTCTCTGAACTGTATAGGAGCACATGCTCTGTATGTGCTTTATATTTTAAAAGCCCTTGGCGCATAGTTTATTTTCAGAGAATATATGCAGATCATCCAAGGAGCTTCAGCAAATAATAACCAAGTGTTTGTGTAATTAATAATGCAAACAACCCCTGTTCTGATACTGCCTTGCCAGCAGCAGCGAGGCATTGCTGATGCCTTAGGAGGGCTCTTTGCCCCAGATACGCAACTCATGTAGAAGGAGGAGATTCTGTTGCAGCTTTTCTTCACCATCTTTTCAGGGTTGTTCAAATGGCTTTCATTAAGTTTTTGCACAACAGCCCAAGGCTTTTGAGGAAGTGCTAGACTAGAAGCTCATCGCACTTGTTCCCATATGTTCCAGTCATTTGAACAAGACGGTTTCCAAAACACAGTGGTGGTTGGAGCACAACAGGCGTCTTAAACATTGAAAAACTTGGTCGTATTTTAAGTATTTTTAACTGTTAAAAAGATATTATCTGTGGAGAGATTAATGAGCAATAAGTAAACTATGTTGGATCCAGGCTTGCAGAATGCAGTTTAACTGCTTTAGGTTTCAGCACACTCATTTAATTACTGGGTTACTGCAGGTTTTCTCTGGGGGGTGGGGGTACATATATATGTGTATATATATGTGTCTGTGTGTGTGTGTAGAGGAAGCGTATACATTTATACAAAGACCGTGAATGAAGTTTGGGGATACTGTGTTTGTGTTGCCTAAACAATCACACTTTAGATTATCACTGCCTTAATTTCCTTTCAAGAAAATGGTAGATAGGTTTTGCTATCGCTTACACTTGATTACTTCAGTGTTAACTTCCCCTATGTGATTTAACATGCACAAGCTTAATTATTCTTTTCTGGCCTAGGGAGAGATTTCCTTCCAATAATTACCTTCACTGCCCTTTACCCTTCTGCACATTAGTTTGTTTGGAGAAACGTAGTTGCTCGGTAAGCAATTCCAAACACGGCAGTGCCTGAAGCTGTCTTGGAAACATAATTTATACCTTTAACGTTGCATGTTAAGCTTCAGTTCACCGAAACACGACTACTAGGCGTATAGAAATAGCAAGTTCTGAATGTTTCTGTCTTAGCTAAAGACAGTAAGCGTTCACCAGAAAAGCACCAGTTTGCACCTTGCTTTTATAATGTAGTGGGGTGATACAGGTAAAAAAGGAAAGGAAATATAAATTAGGAAATAACATCTATTAATTCAGCCATTTCTTTTTACTAGCAACTGCTGTTTAGTCATATACTATTTAAATGTCAAAAGAGAATGACTCCTTATGAGATGAATGTGATGCAATGTTGCCAGACTGATTGCTCCTGAGATAGCAAAGAAATACATATTTAATTTTGTGGAAATTCTCAGGATTACCTTTCTGGTTGCTCGTCATACTACCCTTCCTAATATGTAGTATGGAGGAAAAAAGAAAGAAAATATGAATGGTAAAGATGAGCAAGAACAAGGCAGATAATTTCTTTGTTAAAATCCTTTTATTTTAAATCAATGGTAGCTAGAGGAGGTATGACTTCTTGATCATTTCTTGGGGTGGGTGGTACAGAGTTAGTTCTAAAAGATTTGTCCTCTGCAACTTGTATTAATCGGTATGCTATACAAAATACAACCTGATATGTCCAAGGGATGTGGATGCTGCCTTCTCTACCATGTTTACTGTTGTAATCTGTACATAACTGTTCTGTGGTAAATACAATAAAAAGCAGCAGAGGGTTCAGTTTGTGTTGAACCCCTGGATATGCAGTGCCTGTATTATGATGAGATTATTATTTAACTCTATGATTAATTAAATTATTTATAAAATTGACTGTCTTCGTATATGTGGAAAAATAAACTGCTTTGAAAGTGACAAAGCTATGTATGTTTTTGCATTAAACTGCCTTCGTTACATCCTGATGTTTGTTTAAAACCAGACAAAACCAAAGCAATCATGTTTTAAATGTTTTCTCACTTTTCATTTTAAGGCTCTCTTTTAAACTTGTAGTTTCTGATCAGTTGCAGGATTACTTGTCCCTCCACCGTAAGTTAAGTAGATTACTACATAGGCTTTATACTTTTGAGATTTGGTGGTGGCTCTTAAGATGTGTCGGTGTTTATTGTGGGATCTGACACCACAAGCGCAGAACACTAATTCAGTTCTGGTTTCCAACTTTAATAACACTTAAAAAATTAAAAGAGAATAGGACTTACCAGTTCCAATGAAGCTCTTTTACCCTCTTAACTTTCAGGGGGTTAATTTTTTAATAGTATCTTTTCACAGTTTTGCTGGTTGTAGATTGGAAAAGTTGATGTGTTGATGGTAGTCAGTGATGAAATGGGTACTGGTGAAGACAGAGCGTTGATGGCTCTTAGGTGTCCGTACCTGGGGCAGGTTTCGAGCTGCACGACAAGTTTTGCTGGTCCCAGCTTACTGATTCATTCAAACCCAGTCTTTCAAGGCAGAAGAAACTGGACTTCATTGAAATAAGTGAGAGCAAGGAAGACTAGATCTTTTTATTGTTGGAGCTTGGGGGGATATGCATTGTCCACCTCTCGTCCATTAGAGTTCTGTCTTAACAGCAACATAGTTTTTTTCATCAAAACATAATTTGCGTTGATCAGTGGCCTTGAGGTAGGAACTGGGGTGTGTTTCCCTGCACATATGATAGCTATCATGAAGAGCATGCCCATGTTTTCTGTGTGGAGATAGCTGAGGAGACAGAGCTTTGCAAGTCCAATTTTCTCGTTGGGATTCATCTGCAAAATGCATACCAGCAGGAAGATACACATGCAATTTCTGTCTACAAGCAGGCTGGAAATACAGACAGGTTACTTGATAGCCTTCTGTGGGTCTCTTGCTTTGCCATCACACATGCATTAGATGTGTTTATATATTAAAAAAAAAAAAAGATTGTATGTACATGATTAAACTTGACAAGCCTTAATCTCTGTTGCAAGGAGTGTGGGCTAGATAGTTCATGTGGTAGGTCTTTGTTTTTCATGTAAATACTTGTGATGTTGTATTTGCATTAGGTATGCCATTTTTCTCTTGACAGTTTAGTGATAAAAATCTACTCAGTTTTAAATAAGTGTAGTCATGTGTAAGTACCAAGAATAGTGTTAAATTGAAAAAAGAAATTGATCTTTTCAAGCAAATTACGAGTAATAAGTGCTTCTTTGACCTCATTTATTTATGGCAATGGCAAGCAGTGGCTATCAGTTTTGTCTGAGAGTTTTGGAGAAAGATTTCATTTGCTTTTATGAATTTTCTTTTGAAGAAATAGAAGATACACTAACTGTTCTTACTTCTTTAGATTCTTGTGTCAGCAGTGGTAAGTATTATCATCTTTTATTCATATCAGGGCAGAATCCAGAAGTCCAGAGCCGTGCTGCTAAGTTTGGTTAGCACAACTATTCAGTTTGGGCTGCGATTCCTAACCAGCCAAGTCTTGCTGGCAAGCCCCTCTGACGTGCGGGCAGCTGTACCAGCAAACGCTGCCCGTGCCGATACAGCTCGTTCTGCTGGGGACAGCGGGGCACGAGCGGGGAGGGAGGCACGCCGTCCTGGTGAGAGGGCGGCCTTGCTGGTAGGAGCAAGGAGCCAGCCTGTGCAACTGATGTTGCGGTGGCATGGTTACTTCCAGTGAGAACGTGTGTGTTTCGCTATGCTGTATAACGAGCAGGGGAGTATTTGGGGTGGTTTGGGAGTTTGTTTTGAAGTGTGTTTTATCAGATGCTCTTGTTGGGATATTTTATCAGCACAGTATAAATTTGGATTGTAGCTGATACATTGGATGCATGTGGATGACACTTCGTGTTCATTTTTGGAATTTAAATTACTTTTCTTTCTGTTTGCTGCTGCTCTTGAACTGCTCTGGTAAATAATGACCGACATTGCCAATAATACAACAACTTGAGAGCAAACTCCTGCTTGACTGATGTTGAAATTCTGTCAAGGCCAGTGCTATAACAAGTTCTGATAAAGGCTTTTGGACAGGCTTCCCAAAGGTCTATGCCTGGAGTTAGGCCTTAAACCAAATCATGCATATATTCTCTCTCTCTTTTTTTTTTTCTTACCTTTTAGTAGAGCTATGTTGTATTTCCTTGTAGTAGAAGGAAGTGAGAATGTTGTGGAGAACAGGCGATAGCTGTATATTATTTCTCGGGCCTTAATTCAGCCGTCCCAGGCAAGACTAGAAGGGATTTTGGTGCCTCATCCCTAGGCAGGCACTCGAAGTCACTGCGTAGTGCCAATGGATTACCATTCCTGAAAGGCAAGTCGCATCCTGGGCTACGCAAACACGGGCACAAGCAGCTAACTCTTTGGTTAGTTGAAAACAACCGAACAACACCAAGGTCGGAGCTGGCTCCGCGGGTTTCGCTGTGCCGCGCCGCAGCAGAGCCTCCATAACCCTGGGCGCTTTCCGAGGCGGCCGGCTGGGCACCTGGCTGCAGCCTGCAGGGGAGCGTTTTCAGCCGCTGCTTTTACGGTAACGCCGGTGGGTGTCCGTAACAAAACTCTGCGCTGTTTCCCCTTCGTGTTGTGCGGGGGTTTTGTCGCTTACAAAAAAGCTATTCCCGTTTCCTCGCAAGGGAGTGGGCGTTTTGGAGACCCCCAGGGCCTCGGGTCCCCTGACAGGAGAAGCACCCAGGTGCTGCTCTGGGCTCCCTCCAGGCCTGGGCGAGCCCGCTGACACCAGCATGCGGACCCCGGCCCTCCTGGCGGGCTGAAGCAGCTCTCAGGACGGTGGCTGTGGTAGCTGTTGGGTCTGCCTGCTGCTCCCGGCGCCCCTTCCCCTTGTCACCACACCGCTTGGTGGCCTACCGAGCAAGCTCCCGCCTTAGCCTGGTTTTCGGTGGGAAAGGGCTGGTTTTGGGTGGGAAAGGGCTGGATGGCCTGGTGTCCTGCATAGCCTGCACCCGTGAGGATGGTATTTTATAGGGGTTTTCTTACAGCTGTGTTGTTGGCTGTTTGGGGGAGAAGTCCTTCAGGAAGAGAGCTGCTGTTTTCTCTAATGTTGTAAGTTTCTATAGCTATAAAGAGTTAAAGGGGTTTCTGTTAAGGAGAGACTGCCTGCGTTGTTGAAAAGCAGCTGTAATGTGCTGTTTAACATAGAAACACTGATACTCCATCAGTTCAGTTGTAACTAATGGAATACAGATGACCTTTGCGTACGTTACATACAAACCCGTATTTAATTGTATGCAAGGCCACTAAAACCAGCAGGGTATAGACCTGGGTGAGGACAAGCACCGATTTTCAGGCAACACCAGTGCCTTGTGTTGCAGTTCCCACAAGTAAGTATCCGGTATCGCAGGAACTTCCTCATCCATCCGGGATGCCCAGGGATGCTTCAGCCACATCCACGCCGGTTGCCTGTTTTTTGGTAGCTGCTGCCTTGTGGTGCATGTGGGCGAGCTGCTGTACTTATGTCGCGTTTATGACCGACCGTATTTTTTTCCTTAAAATGGGAAGGAACATACAGCAAAGAGGGGACACAGTAAACTTGAACTTCTTTTTATTGCCGATAATATTTAAAAGCTAAAATGTAACAGTATTTCGGTTGTGAATACATGGAAATTGTGTGTACTGCTTAATGTGTTTCAGAAATCCCTGTTACTTTTCTTCCTTAAATACAAGAAAACAGGCGTGTAATGCCTCATTGAAAGGAGCCTGTAGGGGTGCTTTGTGAGGGTCTTAATTAAGGGCTTTGAAAGACTAAACAAAAGGAAAAAGAAAATGCTACAGGGTTATTGTTATTCCAGCCCATTGGCTCAGCTAGCTGCCCATCCATTGGTGCCTTCTGTCCATTTGGAAGCTGAATGACACTTTTGTTCGTGGTTAACAGAGGTGAAAGAAGCCAATTATTGGCTGTCTTTTCCACAGGGCAGCTGCAGACGGATTTAACTGCAGGCAAATATGGACTTTTCTGCCACAAGGATGGTTGTGATGACAGTTAGTTTTGTGGAATTGTATGAAAGAAAACAGATTTTTTTTCCCCTCCAGTGACTTGTGTAGATGTTTATTGAAAACTACTGTGAATATGCTGGCTTGGAGTGGGATTGTGTAAATGGCTGGATTCCCTGTGCTAACAGAATACTTAGCTTTTTCTCTGGGTGTGTGAGAGAGTGGGATTTTTTGGGTTTCTTTTCTTTTCCTTTTTTTTTTTTTTTTTTAATTTTAACGGTAGTGTTGTTTTTTTTTAATTGGTGTGCAGTGTGCATTAACCTTCTTATGGCTGCTAGCTCAGACTGTTCTAGCTGCTGTGGGTGCCATAGCTGCAGAAGGACATTTGCAGGTTAGCAGGAAGTCCTAGGACTGCAAAATAACTGTGTATGCAATTAGGGACCTCAAAAAGTGTCTGTGTGCTGGAAACTTGCCATCCCTTCTCCCACTTCTCTATCGGTTGATCCAAAATGTTATCGTATCTTTTCCTACAACCCTTGTTTTTATACATGAAAGCTTATTCCTTTCCCCCACAATTTCTCTATTTGAACCTATGGTTGTAGTTTACATGTGTGAAGAGGCTCAGTTGATGACAAACCAGATTCACTGACTGTGTTGATTCTGGAAAAGTCTCGTCCAGTTGGGGGCAAATTTTGATAAAGGACCCTTGTCTTCTATAGAGTTTATCCAGCTTAGTTTGTTATGCCAAAAAACGTCTCAGCACATTAGCTGCTCAGAAGGCCTGCTGGTGATTACGGTAGCTTGCTTGTGGTGGCCTCTTTGCATAGCCACCCAAAATCTGCATTTAGGCATGGCTTAGAATACTAGTATAAAAAAAAAAAAAAAAAGTCCATGATCTTGATCTTATGCGGCTTTCTGCTGGTGGTGAGAGGGGTCTGCCTGTTGTCCTCCAGCTTTGGGAGCTGTGTGAGGTGACCGGTGGTTCATCCCTGGGTGCATAAAGCAGAGGTTTTGTGCTGTCCATTGGTGTCTCTTCACCCAGGCTGATTACTTGCCCTCACAGACCTTGTCAGTGGATGGCTTGTTACCTGCAGCTGTGGCTGCTGGCCGGCCAGCGCAGGCCGCTGGCAGATAGCCGTGCCCCCTCTGCAGGGCGCAGGCAGCCTCCTCAGGCCCTCGGCCTGTCCGAGGACGCAGCTCGCCGGCCATCTGTCATCTGCTGGCTGGCGTCAGCGTCGGGCCCTGACTCTGCCAAGTTCCTGAAAACGTGTGAGACGTGTACATGAGCAGTGCCGCAAAGTCGTTCGTGCAATGTTGGCAGCGATGGCGGTGCGTGCAGATGCGTTGGCAACAACAAGGGTGACCACTTCTTGGTGTCGAGTCCTGGTGGCCGCTCAGAGGGAGCGAGGCAGCAGCACGTGTCCCGGCGAAGCAGCTTCTTCGTCTGAGGTGCCAGCAAGCGAGGGTCCCCGGGTGCGGGTCGCTGCTCCGCGTGCTGGGGATGGGTGCTGGCGTTGGCCTCACTGAGGCGTACTCCTGAAGTCCAGGCCTCACTCACACCAGATGTAGAACTACTCTGTCCGTCGCTTGGAAAACAAGAACAGTTTGTGGCCAAATTTGGAAAGCACCAATGACTTGCTTTTTTTTCAAGTGTTTGTAACACTAGCTACTTTCTTACTGCAGACTTTAGGGGAGAAAACCCACCATTCTGTATACAAAGTACACCGACACAAGTACTGCTGTCGCTGTAGGTCCTGGACTTTGGTGCATGTCATATTCAGAGTTTGGGGGAGGAAAGAAAAAGTTTAAAAGCTCACAGCTTTGACCACTGAGGAGTTATGCTTTTCGCACGAAGGCAAAACCTACATGAGGTTTTATTTCTTGAAATGAAATGTGAGTTCTGTGTTTAGTCAAGATAGGAATGAGATAATGCTCGACACTTTCATTATACAAGAGAAAATAAAGTTGAATTCAAATACTTGTTTGACGTCCCTTGGTTAGTACAGTAATGTCGAAGTAGAAGCTGAACCTGTAACTCGTCCCTAAGAGTGTCCTGGCAGGCATTTTGTGCAGCTTTCATTTTGATTAGTATCTAAGGTTCACTGGAAGGTAAGAGTGGATGTTCAGCCTGTATTTTCATGTGTATAAGGGACTAGGCCATACATCTCAAATAAAAATGAGGAATGTAGCTGAAACCAGTATAACTCAAAAGAATGGGAAGCTTTTTCCTTAAACTGAAAATTACTTGTCTGTTAAAGTGCTGTGCAGTAACTGATGACTAAGAATTACCTAATCCCAAGTTTTACATCTTATCAAAACTGGCTAGCTCATGCTTCATCAGCTAGTTTAAGATGCCTTGAAAATTGCTATGTAAAAGCACGTTTAGTTCTATAAAGGCAATTCCAGGTGCTGCCATGAAATCTATTTTGACACTAGAAAGCAGCACTGTGTGCTTTTCGTTTTCCCACAGTATATAGATAATTATAGTGCTGTACTGCAGAAAAGGTTTTTTTGCCAGAAATAATTTTTAGTTAGATCCAAGTTATGTGTTATATGCAAGTGAAAAAATTCTTAAATGTTGGCACCACTGTGTATAGGTTTAGCCTGATTGGAATGTTTTTATTTTGTGTTCTTGCTTAATCCTATCAGCGACCATGTTCATACACTAATTTTGTTTTGCTTTTTTGCTTTAGTCTTCTAAAAATGTAGGGCTTACCCAGACTTTTGAGGCTCAGGTTGCTTTCTAAACATTGGGTGGGACAGACTGGCGGACCAAAATAAACCAGAAGAAGATGAATAAAATTCAAACTACTTAGAGCTACTCAAGTTGGCTTTTTTATGAAATTGGATTTGTAGCTGTTCCTGTTCTCTTTTTTAACAGAATGAAAATACTAAGTGAAAATACAACAGGAGGCTTTTATATGAATGTAACTGTGTAGCCAACAGTACTGCTTTTCTATCTGGGCTATTTCTGGACAGCCCAAAAACATCAGTAGCTTTATCCCCCCCTGCCTCTGGGATGCAGAAAAGATTTTTCTCCTTGGAGTACGTAATGTGGAACTGGAGGCTTGGGGAGGGGAAGCAACCTGCCCAGCCCCACGGAGCGAGTCCGTGCCCCCGGGGGCCAGGCGCTGAACCTCTATGGGTGCCGGTCCGGGGTTTTAACCTGGGAGGCTGCCGCTCTCTTCCAGGAGCGCTCAGCTGGAAGTGTTTGTTGCAGTAAGTACACTGTTGCTAGGTGGAGCGAGATGTGGTGTCCTTGGAGTCCAAAGGGTGAACGTGGCTCCGTACGCTCCTGCTAGGCGGTTTAAATTTTATGGAATTGCCCTTGGAACTGTAAAATGGCGTGAAACGTGTGTTGGACGTGTTTGTGGCTCTGAAATAGGGACCTAAGAGCGGAGGTGGGAAGGGGAACAAAAAGAAGAGTGACTTTATTAGGCTGGTTAGATGCATAGTTTAGTGATGTTCTTAATATTTCAGCAGTGGTTGTTCACAAAAGCTTTTGTTAAGAAAAAAACACTCTTGAGACCTTGCTCAATAGTAATGTACACAACCTTGCTGGTTGTGGTGTAGTATGACTCGGAGATGGAAAGGACAGTTGTCCCGACTGCCAGTACTGCCCTGTTTGAAGGTGGCTGCAAACATTGTGTTAAACTTCATTTACTTAAAACATGACAAATGGCTTTCTGTCAAACTCATTTAGGGAATTTGGTGTTGATTTCATTGAAGATGTAGCTATGTGTTACGTTTTCTTCCGGTGTGAAGTTCCCATTGTCTCCTTCTGTACCTTTCCTCATTCCTGCTGCCTTCTCAGTTTGCTGCCCTGTGGTTGTGCTGCTGTAGCTCTCCGTGAGACCATGATATAGAGAGGACAGCTAACTAGAACTGATCAAAAAGCAGAAGTGGTTTTGTTTAAATCCAGATGATTGGTCAGATTTTTGTTAACGATCTGCTTCCAGCATGCTGCCTATAAACAGTTGCACAGTGGAAGTGGAAAGTGATGGGGATATAAGCCAATTTTCTTCGTCAGAAAGAAAACATACCATGTAACTACACCCTGGAGGGTGCAGTAGGTTGAAGCCTTAAGCACGTAACCTGTTGCTGTGTTCTCTTTTTCCCCCATGGCAGGGTTGGAGTGGTCACATTTGTGTGTGGAGACCTGTGGATTAAAAGTTCCTTCCAGTTGCCTTTACAGGCTTTTATAAATAATCTCGAGTCTTGCCAGCAAATCCTGGTTGTCATGAATGGTTTGGACACGTGTCTGGGCTAAGGGGATGCCAGGCTCCAGCCCCAGATGTGTGGAGAGTTGCTAATGCAGCCAGTTTACTGGCATTGTTGTTAACTGAGATGAAGGCATTCAAATTTTCCTCAGCGTTTCCCATATCTAGAAGGTATGTCAGTGAAATACGAAAGTATCGGTAACACGAGAATAGCATTTTGAGTATTTGTACCCCAAAATTCCTTCATCAGGTTTATAGTTCATCTCAGCCTCCATGTTTAGACTGAGCTGTGGTGCCGGGAACGGGACAGTAGCTAGAAGGAGATAAACTGGGTAAGGTGCAGAAGAGGCACAATGGGCATAAAACAACCACGTGGCTTAGATTTGGTCACAGCGGCAGGACATGGTGAGGCTGCCTGGCAAGGGTGCTTTGCGGCGGTCCTGTGAAAAATGCTGGTCCTAAATATGTGTTTTTAAAAACGTTGAGGTCGGAGAGTAGCTGTGATAAAACCACGCTGAGAGCCTCTGCTAAGAGTTGGGGTTGGCAGCAGGACGTGCAGGGTCCTGCACGATCCCAGGTCCCGTTCTCTTGCACCCACGGACTTGCACGGGCCCGTTGTTCCCACTCGGTGGTGGGTACCCGTAGGTACGTGAGGAGTGTCTCATCTCGGCACAGGCTTGCCCTCGGGCTGCTTCTCTCCTGTGCCTGCCACCGCCGTGGCCTCATTTTTCTGCTCAGTCCCCAGGTCGGAGAGCAAGTCATTACAAAAACCTGAGAAATGCACCATTTAATACTGTAAATAACCTCTACCTGTGTAAGGGAAGGGCTCTTACGCTGAAAAGCATTTTGTTTACTTCTCCAGCTTACAAGAAGCTCTTCCTTCAGCCCATCGTCCGCTCCGAATGTGTGGCTCAGTAAATGAATGGAGGAGCACATGAACTCGTGCTGTATTTCTATTCCAGGCTCCAATCCCTTTCTTAATAATGCAGTGGAATTTTTTCTTGGTTAATTCCACACCATGTGTCAACAGAGACCATTAACCGTACGTGTGATTGCTTAATGGCTGGCCTGCAGTGACTCAAATACCAGTCCAAAATAGGTCTTTGCATACAAGTATTGTTCTCTCCAGGATCTTGATGATGGCTTGATTGGCACATGAATAGGGTACATTAGAGCTAGTTACTGTGTCTGAAAGAAAGCTAAGACATCGTGTTGGAGGAAAAAAACAGGTTGATGTGACATGGGAAGGAGAAGGAAGGAGAAATAACTTACAAATATGGTGGGGGAAGAGGGGGATGTTGCTTCTGTTGCAGGAACAGACCTGTCTGGCATTTTTTAGCCTTTCTGTGGCTGCCAGTGAAAATGTTGTAGGTCCTGCTTCAGCAAAATGCTCAAGGCTCACTGGCATCAACAGAATGTGTGTACATTTTTGGTATTTTTACTGAAAAGGGCTCCGTGTACCGTTTCCTAAAGTTTCGTAGTGTCTCGGTTGCCTCTGGTAGCCAGGATTTGTGGCTGTTTTGAAGGGTGATTGCTGCCTGAAAAAGCACGTTAAGTGCTTCGTCCACAAGTGAGTGTCACACAAATGTTCGAGCTAAATCCAGAGAAGTGGATGGAAACGCTGCATATAAACTGCTTGAGTAGCTGAACGTAATTTATTTCCATCTCTACCAATTGGATCGAACCTACACATCTAGTAAACGAGAAACCGTCGGAGCATCCTCCTGTCCTATTTCCTTGCTTTAAAAAGAAATATAAAAAATAGTTCAGTCTTTATTTCCCCTCTCGTTTTATAATTTGGGTGTATTTACTTGTGCAGTTGCTTTGAAAAGGACGTGACAGGCAGTCGATGGGCGCAGTGGACGAGGAGAGCGTGGTGGGAGCTGCAGGGCATCCGGGCTCGGCGGCTGGCTCTGGGCGCGCTGCTTCGCCCGGGTGCGCCCGGTTCCCCTCCCATGCTGCTTGTCTCGTCCACTTGAGCACAAACCCTTCCGGGCGAGGAGTGCCTCCAGCCGGGAGCTGCCTGGTGCCAGTCACGCTGACATGGTGAACCGGGGCTCTCAGCTTCTGGTTGCAGTGCAAACAACAGGTGATAAGGCGTTGTGCTCATTAGGGAGGTAGCGTGGGCACTTGGGAGATGGCCGGTGGATTTGCTGGGTGGGAATGCAGCCAGGTGTTCATACCTGTGTCTTGTTTAGCCAGTCCCAGCCGAAGTTGACTAAGGCTTTAAGTATTTCAATAATTCCTTTCTTACAAGAATATTTCTTAGGAGAAGTGGAAAAGGAAGCATGTGCATAAGTTGCGTGGCTGATGTGCTGATTGTGAATGCAAAATGGGCTGCGCGTACAGAAAAGGTTTCTGTGCTTGTCAAGTGCTGGAGGTCTGATCATTTCAGAGGCAACAGGGCCACGTTTAAGATGAATGAGGAGGGATGGAATCGGAAGCAGAAACCTTGTAACAACGCAAAAATAGTTTCCAATCTCCTGTTTGATTTTATCATTAATAAACTTGTCGGCGTTAAAAGGGGCAGTAAACGAGGTCTGGAAGGAGAAAGATGTGCCGGGGCACGGCAGCGAGGAGTGGAGGACAATTCGGGGCTAACCCTGGCGCACCTAGGGTGCCCTTGGACGGGCCCCTCGTGCCGGGACGTGGGCGCTGACGCTTGTGCAGGCCTCCTCAGAGGCCGGGCAGCGCGAGGTTAAACGCGACGCCGGTCAAACCTACTGGGGCGTCAGTGTGCTGGTGCTAAGCGTTAACTAACAGCACGGGCTGAGGCAGCCAAACTGGCAGCAGTGAAGGTACACAGTGTGTAAAAGGTAAGGAATTAATTAGTCGACCTATTACTTTACCATTTTTGAAATTCAGGCGCTGTTGCAAGCTCATTTTCCAAGCGTAGGCTCCTCTGTAAACATCATCTTTCCCTTGCCTGATATTTGTTTTCCTCACGTTCGTGATTTTTAGCTGCTGGGGTTGGCGTGTCTGCGTGTAATGTACCCTCGGATTGGAGCTGCATTAATTGGATTCACAGTCCAGGCAATTACTGTTCAAAGCAGTGGTTGTGAAGTGATGCTTCTGGAAGATAATTGTTCGCTTCTTGTTATCGGGAAGATGCAGTAAAACAAAAAAAAAAACCTACTTTTTTCTTTTTGATTGAATGAATTTACTTGCAGTTTCCTTGCTGATCCTCTAGGCTTTCTGCACTTTCATTACATACCAAGTACGATTAAGACATGGGACAGTGTTAATACAAACTTATTTGCTGTGCCCCTTGCGAGGTTTTACATTCATCCTGAAGGAACTGGCTAAATGGGAAAGTAGCTCTGAAACTAGGATGGAGTTCAGCTCTTGGTCTCCCCTGAGACTATCTACTGCCATGTGATTTGGTTGGAAATGACATTGGTTTTCAGTCTGTGAGCATGTTCCTACAAGGCATTCGACACTGAGTGTGCTTCCTCAAGACCATAGCAGCGCAGTGCAGCTTGGAGCAGCCTAGGGTGAGTTTCTGCCTTCTCCCTCCCTGCTCGCCCCCCTCCAGCTCCTCTTGGTTGGCCATAAATGACTAACCAGAACAAAACCTGAAGTATCCTTCAGACTTGCACTGATTTATGTCCTCAGAAAGGCAGTGCCATTTTTAGCACTTCTGTTCTGTTGGCTAATGTGGATTTAACCCAGACTCTAGTCAAAGCAATGACCACTGCCATACAGCTACGTATTTTTTCTTAGTATACCAGACCAACGATTCTTTGTCTGATTATGAGAAAAAAAAAAGGGGGGGGGGGGGCAGAAATAATCTGTTGTTGATCTTCACCTATGCTAACATAACTGGACCATTACCCGGGTATTAATGGTCCCAGTGATAATGGATGGCTCACTGTTGCTCAGTATTTTTCAGCATCAAGTTGACTTACATTTTCAATAATCTGGTGTATTTAATGTGTTTTTTTTAAATGTTAAAAACCTCAGCTTTTCCTAGTACTACTGAACTGGGTCAGGGTTACTACCTGGGGAATTTTACATAAGACTCAGACCTTTTACCTAATTGTTTTTGTACAAGTAGGTGGGAGGGCTTTATTCAAATATAGATAACTCTGCTTAAATCATTTTGTAAGTGTTATAATTAAATAGTTCAGTGGCAGAGGGCCCAGACCTTGGAAAAGACTGAATGGAGCCTACAGTATTACATGCTATTATCTATCAGCAAACAGGTTAAGCTTGCTCAGAGGGAGTATTTTATAGGATTTTAAAGGTGCCTTGTTGAAACATGATCTTCTTTCCTTCAACAAACACTTCTCTCTGCTTCCCTCTCCCCCGTCCCTTCTAAACTTTACAAAAGATAAAGGTGAGGTGGGGGGGCAAAAAGTTAGCTGTTAATGAAGTGTAGGGGGAGCACAGGAGTATTTTAACTTTATTTTTTAAGCAACCTGTCTTGACTGGCTCCGGCTGAGATTTTCTTTTTCTGTAGCTAGCTCTTGCATGTCTTTTCTGGCTTAAGGTCTTTTTTTTTTTTAATTACCAAGCGGAGTATTTTGGGTCGTCAGCATGCGCTCGGATGCGGTGCCCAAGCGTGGTGGGAAGGTGTGTGCAGGCTCCGGTGGTGACAGCCGAGTCTACAGCGCAGGATGGGAAATAGCACCAGCACCTCCTGTGAATTTGAGGAGACGTACCAGCGCACCAGAGCTGGGTGGTGAGGGAGGTTTCTTTGGCTAACACGTGAACACCTTTCAGCTGGGAAGATGCAGTGAAGAATGGTACGTGTTGCCAGGAAAAAAAAAGAAAAGCTGTTGCAGGTAGATGTCCCTCAGTTCAGAGAGGCTGGCATCGTTTTCTTTTTCAATGCCCATTAGTTATTGTGGCTCTTCAGCTTTCATTCTCTGCCTGTATCTCGGGCCAATTTATTTATCATTCTTGTGTGTCCTTTCTGTAGCCCTCTCCAGGAAGCCTGTGCTTTCCCGTGTTGTGTTCACTCTTTGTTACAGCTTTCCTTGTCATGCAAGAATTACTTATAGTTCCCCCTCCTCTTCAGTCATCTTCAGCCCATCGTCCTTTCTGGCCAGAATCCCACCATAGCCATCAGCAAGGAGGACGTTTAGGATAAGTCTACCAAGGGTCGGGCTATTTCATGGTACAGGCAGTAATTTAAAATGAGAGGGAAGGCTCTCTGTGCGCTGCATGAGACACTGTGAAATGCTGTGTTTGCATTTGTATCTAATTCTTCGCATGATCTCACTGATGAAAGCTGTGACTTAAGCTACTTTATAAAGATAAGTAAGAGTGCTGTTTTTATTTTTAATGCGAGAGAATTAGTAAGTTGCCATTCAAGGTACGAAAAGTGGTGCAGAGTTTGGTGCAGCAGAGTTGGCCAGGTGAGATTCCCCGGGGGGATCTTAAGGGGCTCTGGAAAGGCACTGGATGAGAGCTGCTGGTGAGGGGTCTGTGGGGCTGGAGCAAGCCTGGAGCTCTGGATCCTGAAAGGAAGGGAATTGCTGGGGGCTTGGGTGTGATGCCACTTCGCTTCTGGATATCCGAGACGTTCAAGTGTGGTATTTCTGCTCATCTTGGAGCCTGGGGAGTTCACCCTTACGTAGTGGTAGAGTAAAGAATCCATTAAAAAAAATGGGCAAAATAACCCACAAACCTTTCTGTTAAGAACTGGATTTTTTGCACAGAAAGAGTATATTCAAGTCCCCTTGCATTATGTCACTAATTCAGGTTTCTAAAATTTCCACTGCTGGTAGCTTTGAGGGTAGCGTAAATCTGGTGCTTTACACCCAGAGGAGATATGGGGCTGTGTGTTCTCAGCGCATCCAGCAAAGGCTTCCTCTCCCAAGACACTTCAGCTCATTTGAAGCTTGTTTTCAGAGACATGCGTTCATAGCCTTTAGCGTCCTTGCTGGTTAGTATGCACACAAGCGTTGTGAAAGGCGCGTGTTGCTGTGTTGGGTGAGAGCGGGGGACTTGGGCAAACCAAGCGGACCAGGAGGATGGAGGCGGTGACCAGAGGGGTCCGCTGAAGCGAGCTGAAGGCAGAAGTCAGCAAACAGCTGCTGGAGAGCTGCTGCTTGGTTTTCACCTTCGGGCTGTAAAAGCTGGGCTCTGCCATGCCTGGGAGAGCGAGATACCATTTCCACCAGTAGTTTCTGCAAGCCGGTTGTTTCAGTTGTTAGTTGTTAGTTTTTTTTCCTCTTTTTCCTTGTCCGTTCCTGCAAGAAGGATGAAACCCGTGTCACTGGGGCGGGCTGCTGCCGCGGCTCTCCCGTGCGAGCACGAGCCCCGTTTCCCGCGGCCGCGCAGCCGTGGCAGCAGTACTGCCGTCGGAGGGAGTACCGCGGCGCGCACGTGCTGGCGTTGCGTCTCTTCCTCCCGACGTGGCGAAACCGACTGCCGCGGCAGGGCTGTGATTCACGCCAGCCCCTCGGTGCGGCTTGCTCTTGCCAAAGAGGCTGCCACCTCGGGCCGCTCCGCCTGGCAGTTTCGACGCCAGCTCCGTGCCCGATCACGCCCCGGCCTGTCTCGCTTGGAGGCGGCGAGCGAGCAGCGGCCGAGCGCGGCTTCTGGGTACAGATAAGCCGAGTTAATGGCTAACAGCCGGGAGGAGAGGCGCAGCTCCGCCCCGGCCGCGCTCCCGGCACGGCCCCTGCGCTGCCAGAGCCGGGGCCTGCAAGCGGCCTCTGCCCCGAAAGAAGCTGGGTGCCGGGTTAACCGCTGAGCGGGCCTGCTGCCCCCTTCCCTCTTTGTTTTTTCCCCCCACTTGGACCTGCGCGGAGAAACTTTTAGTGGCATTTGTTTCACTCGCTCCAAGGATGGGCGGCGGGCTTGGGCTGAGTTAAGCCAGAGGAACGAACTCGCCCTGAGCAAGCACAGCAAGGCCCGGGCCCGAGGTTTCCCCTGGGGGATGTCCTACTGTCCCTTCTGCTTCCTCGTCCTGACACATCGGGAGTGCGAGCCCCCCGCATCCCTCTTCCTACGTTTTCCACCTTAAGGCCGTTGTTCTGTGCGCCTTGCGCTTCCCAGGGAGAGCTTCCCAAACTCAGCGTGGGGCAGCGTTTAATTCCGAGACGGGGTTTCAGGTGGCTGGGGCTGACGGATTACGCTGCTAATTGAAGAAAGAATGAGTATCTGAATATCTGAATATGTGAACGAATATCTGAACGAGTTCAGATATTTGCTCTGAACTTCATTGCACCGGTAAAGTTTAGGGCAAGTTTTTTTCTAATGGTGATCCAAAGTTCTTTAGGTGTTGCCCTGCTGTTGCACACAGATGCAAGTCCCGAAGAACGAGTCCCAGCATGGGTGCCTCAGCGTGCTCCTGCTGAAGTGTGCCGTGATGCCGTGAGCCTTTGCCACTGCTCAGCCTTGTGGCGCAGCACCAGGATATACGCTCCCCGGGTACAGAAAATAGTGTCCATTTCAGTAGTTTGCGGATATTGATGATGCTTCTCAAATCTTCATTTTTAAGCTGTTCTGATTAGTGTTTACACCCAAAGAGTCTACTCCCTGTATTAAAATTATAGAAGCTAACACTGGGAGCTACAGGCAAAACATTCTTTGCTAATTTCAGATCCCAGAGAAAGCTGAAATTACATAGAATTTGGATGTCAGCCATGGGAGATGTCTACATGATTTCCATTGACTCCGTAGACGACTGCATGTGAAGTTTCTAAAGATGATGCATTTCTAGCTCTAGAAAGTTCAAGACTATTGCTTTCAGATGGGTGGGATTTCTTGTTTCTGTCCTGAAGATCAACAAATGTGGTTGCACGCAAAATCCTTGACAAGGTGGTGTGTATCCATTTGTGAAGTGCTTTCCACTGGTGTGTCCTGCCGGCCTGTTTCCACTGCCGCCATTTCATACGGACATGATAATAAGGTTTTGATACCACCTGGACAGTCTTTTGAGAGACTTTCCAGGAAAAAAGAGTTGTGGTTTTCTGGCACAGCTTACTATCCCTTAGGATTCACTTAGGGTCTCCACTCTCTTCTCAACCTTTTGCCCTATTTGTAAATGCTTCCCAGCTGATAGCGGAAGGGTTGGTGTAGTCATCTGGAAAGGAGAGGGCTAGCCTGGTTGTGTGAAACGCGTGTGTTCGTGACAATTTGAAAAATGTATGTGTGTGTCGGGGGGGCAGAGAGAATAAATGTTGCAGTCTCCTGTGGAGCGGACAGCTGACGATTCATGTATCTGATACTTTGATTTGCTTTTCTGCACGAGAAGAAAAATGTCCCCCCCCCAGCAACTGCAACATCGTGTGGTACCCGGGCTGCTGCTGAGATACAAAGCACCTTTTAAAACATGCAGACTGCAGAATTCAGAAATAAATCATCTCTGATTCAGCCCCTGCTGGATTCTAGTGAAGGCGTCTCTGTTGTGCTGCGCTGATTTTTTTTTGGTCATCTCTCACAATTGGATTTGTTTTCTATGTGCTGAACCTTATCCTGATCTCCATTGCTGTTGGTTTACATCAGTTTACCAGCTGCTGAGGAATAACTCTGTTGGCTTATACTGGGGCATGTGAAATGAAGGTTTGGTCTATTTAAGAAGCGGTTACTTTAAGGGAACAACTGCGTCTAGATTTAATGTAGCAGGGTAATGTTAGTGCCAGTGGCAGCTAGGGCTCGGCGCTGCTCCAGAGGGAGAGCAGGGGGCAGCAGACCAGATGCCAGGTTTTTTTTTTTTTACTAATTTCAACATAAATTCACTGGCATCAGTTGACTTTGTCAACTGTTGCAGAGGAAAATATTTTTTCCCAGTAACTATGTTTTTTTTTTTTATATAGTACATTATGTTGTCAGTATAAATACGGAAACTTCTTTTAATGAGCTAGGTTAGACGTTATGGCCTGGCAATTGGAAGAATAATGTGGGCATTCTTCTCAAAACGCGGTTTAATTAGCTACTGCAACAACTTGGATGGTAGATTATATGGTACTGACATGGCTTTCGGTTCGTCACAGTGTGAAAGGAGGCACAAATGTCCTGAGATGCCATTTCCCTAGCGGCAGCACCAAGCCCTCTGCATGCTCCTTGCTCTCCTTTCAGGCCAATTCTGAACCTCCTAAGGTCAGCACCGAGTCCTCTCGTGGGTGGGAGCCGTGAAGAGCATCCTAGTTATGAACCTTATCAGTTTCTCCAAGGGGTTGTTTTGCTGATAGAAAATGGTTCTTCGTGGATTTGTGCCCTTACTTTATAGCAGGGAGAGAATACTGTACTTGCTGAATGTGTTTGAGAAGGAAGGGGTGGTTTGGTTCTGTTTGGTTGCTTTTTACCCAGAATATGTGGGGAGGTGACGCACGGATGCTGGAGGGTGACGGTATCGTTCATTTGGAAGATAGCAAGCAGAAGGAAGTCGGGAAGGCTGTACTAATGAGCATCACTGGATCTCTCTTTAAACTACATTTAAAAAAAAACAATAAAGTAGAAAGTAAGAGCTTGGGTTATGTCATGAATTATTAGGCAGTTATTAGTTTAATTATCAAATTGAATTGTTTCTGTGCTAGTGTTACTTCTATTGAGTAATGACTTGCTTTGGGACGAGATTATCCGTGATGGTTACGTAGAAGCGAACCGGGGTGATGGCACCAGGTTCGCCACTCACTGCTCATTTGGAAGGAAAAAATCTGAACAGGTCTGCATACCTATCGTGTAAGCACTTGCTGCTGGCCTGTCTCTGCTCATGGGCTGAAAATGAAATCTGCTTAAAACTATTACCTCGAGGACGTCTATAGGTTTTGTAGAAAAAAATGACTGTGGTAGAGCTGGGACATGTTTCTGCTCTTCTTGTCAGTTGCTCCAGAAGCTGTTTGCCAGAAGCTCTGTATTAAGTCCCAATATACGTATTTTCTTTTTCTTTTTCTTTTTTTTTTTTTTTGAAGACATTGTGGGATGAAAATTTGCATGGTGGGTGGTCACAGTCTTTTTTTCCTGTAATTTTTTCATATGCTGTGGTTTTAGAGCAGCCTTAATCATGTGTTAAAATTGTGTAAATGTGCAAGTTGGTTAAAATTAGTACTGGGGATAACAGTACCATGGAGACTCTTCCATGCATGCATACCCTGTGGTTTATAGTCATTTTTTTACTTCTAGTTATCAGAAAACATTTTTATCAGCATTCCATTTTATAGGCCTTTGCTGTGACTGGAGTCTCAAATTACTGTGCTTTGAAAGTTTAGCGTGCAAATTTCTAGAAACAGATCTTACTATTTGATGCTAGAATATTTTTTTCTCTTCTCATACCATCTGATCAGGCTTCCTTTTTTTCTCCTCCTTTTCCTGGAGTGTAAGAATCCCTTACTGTTTATTGACAAATCTGCGTTTCTTCTTCCACAGAGATGTCAGCATGAATAACATCACAAGGCTACCAGAGGACGCGTTCAAGAACTTTCCCTACTTGGAAGAGCTGTAAGTGTTTCACACAAGTCAGTTTTGCTACAACGTCAGATGGCTGTTTTTTAAAGTGGAAGGTGGGTGGGGAAATAGTGTTGAGTTGAGCTGTGAACAGAGAAAGCAATTATACCTTTAAAAAAAAAAAATAATCCTCTACATGTTTGGAAACTGGAACAGTAAATGCTACTTACAAGGGACTTTTTACAGTAATTATTTTAATCATGACTAGAGTGATGACACATCCTAATTACAGTGTTATCCAAAGATAACACAAGAGGTGTGTAATTACCATTGTTTCCGATGGAGCTACAGTATAGCTGTTGCATAACTTCATAAAATATATGTCGTTTCAGTTACTGAGTAGCTTGCTCCCTTTGCCCCTGTGGGCTGCAGAGGCAGTGTTCACAAGCACAGCCTGACCAGCTTCAGAAGCTGAAGTTATGTGGTACAGGACTTCTCGTTCTTAGTTCCTCTGGCAGAAACTCTCTCTCCAGCTCCCACTTACCTCCTGTCCCACTCACTTTCTAGCTTTTAGGTTTTACTTAGGTGGTGCTTGCGCTTTGGAGCTTTAATCCCCAAGCTGTGAGAACTCATGTGCCCGGTGTTGTGCTGAACCAAAGTCTTCACGGGGATGCTTTTGCAAAGTTGAACCTCCCCTTAACAGCACAGCGCTAAGTGAGATTGGGCTTCAGAGCTGTCTGCTTTCAGAGTCAATAAACAGGGAGGAGGCTTTGACTTTGAATTACTACTTTAATAAGTAGTATTATGCGACAAGTGACTTTTGTGTGCCTTAGTTTCCTTATCTGTAGAAGAGGGCAATGGTTCAACCTTTCCCAGAGAACACTGAGAGTTTCCAGTAATAAGCAGTAGAGAGGGCAAAACCACGGCAATTTTATTTTCGTATTTTCACAGTGTCAAGGTAGCATTTCTCGTATCAAAGAACATTTAAAATACAAAGTAAGTCTGTCCCTATTTGTGACTTCATATAGACTGGAACTATGAATTCTGTGTTAAGAGATTTTTTTCAATAAGAGCATCTTAGGGAAAGAACAGTTCATCTTCCAAGAAGAGACAAATTCATATGAAGTAGGGAAGCATCTTTCCGACTGTTAAAGAAAGGGAAACTGAAGCAAAAAATGAAAGCCATTTATAGAGGGCAACCCAATAGATTAACCCCATAGCAAAACTACAGATAAGACCTGGGACCTTTTAACTCTAGTTATCTGCTGTAACTGCACCTCACTGGAACAAAGGTACGGAGAAACTGATAGAGATGGCTCAATTGCTCCTGAAGAAAGGCGTGTGTTTCTGAAAGCTTCTCTGTTTGTCCCTTGTGCCGCAGCGACACTGATGGGTCTAATAAGGTGTTCTACCTCTACTTACCATTTTGGTCTCTCTTATGTTCTGATAATGTAGCAGCTACCATTACTAATACACTTAAATGTCTGTTTTCATGGTGCTTCAAGTAGCTCTGGTTCAGGTCAGTGCGATTGTGAACTGCAGGTGAATGTCAGATGAATTGTGTGTGAGATGCCTCATTTCATGCTGAACAGGTTCTGTTTTCTTATGTATTACTTTAAGTATTACTTAAATTTACAGTATAGTCTAGAATACCTCCTGGCAGAAAATAGATTTACCAGGATTTCGGATGGTGCATGTGCACAATTGACATGATTTAAGAAAGGCTGCTGTATGGCACGAGTAACCAATTTAAAAAAAAAAAAAAAAAGAAAAGNAAGAAAAGAAAAGAAAAGAAAAGAAAAAAAAATTAGAGGCCTGGGGGAAGCTTGCTTGGCTCAGAATTTGTATTGGCCAGCACTTCCTATGTGCTTTATAATAAGTGCTACTGTATGCCTGTATCTTATTTTGTTAGACTGTTTGTAGTTCATTTTTTTCCCAAATTCTTTAGTCATATTTCACACCAAAAGTTGAAAAAACAAACAATTCTGCTTTCCGAACTCCACCCCCGACTTCAGATGACTGTGGGAGCCTTCATTTTTTCCCTATAAGTAATTAAGCAATAAAACCTAACTGGTGGGTGTGCATATTGTGTAACTTCCATAAACCCAGGGGTGTGTCAGGAGGTGAAGAGGAAAGGCAGAGCCTTCAGCCACCATGTATTGTGCATATTGCCTAAGAGCCATTTGCTACATGCACCTCATTGTCCCCCTAAATTCCAGCATTTCATTTTGCAGAAAATAGACTAGCATGAAGCTCAGAATTATATGTGAACACCCAAAAACTTTAAATCATTCCTAGCATGCCGGTTTCAGAGTTAAAGCAATTTCTGAAAACAAAAACAACTTTACAGTAAAAATGATACTTGCCAAAGGTTTGGACATACTTGAATCAATCATAATTCCTTAATACAAGAGAGAAGAAATACTGTTTTTATTTTATGCTTGAGCAACCTCCTACAAAGGGTAGCTGCTTGAAGCTGATGTTCTTATTTTGGAATATTTGGGAAAGTAATCGTGTATGTCAGGGTAGGTGAATCAATCTGTTGTTTATCCATCGTCTCTTCTCACCTCAGCGATACCAACCAGCAGAGTTACGCTGCAGAGGTAGGAGAATCTCCAGAAAGATTAAAGAAGAAAAACCCTCTCCAATTGACAAGCTATCACAGACGCAGGAAGACAGCAAATTGACCATGAGAACAGAACATAAGTATATACATAGCTTATATCCATGTACACTTCTCTTCAAATCTTCTCATTTGGAAACCATGAGGCGAGACTTGAGTTGTTAATAATGTTTCGCAGCAGCAGCCCGCTTACAATTTGAAGCCTATTTGCAGAGCCTCTGCACTTGTCCACTGGCAGTGAAATGAGGAAGGTTTCTTCTTTTTGCATAAAGACCTGGTTATGGTCATCCGTGCACAAGTCAGCTCCAGGTTCCCTCGCTTCAATTCATGTTCTTCCTAGAGAGAATATAATAGACTAAAGTAGAGCCAGACGAGAGGAGCTTACCCCCCTGTCAGAAAGAACCAGCACCAGACAGGAGGCGTTTTGGCTCCATTCTGCTGATTCCTTTTTCTCTATGGGAACAGGGTGCAGGAACTTCTGGTCTTTACTTTTCCTGGTTGTTACTAGACCAAACTGTTGTACTTCCCAGTGTACAACCACAGTTTTCCCTCTCCACTCAAAGATGATTTTCAAACTCTCTTCCTGGATTTTGTTTACAGTTGAACAGATCCAAGTTCTGACTGCCCGGCACTAGCAAAATTGCTTTTTCAGCACACAAACCTGGGTGTGAGTCTCCCTGCCAAATAAAAAGAGACAGAGTTAAAGCAAAGTGGTGTTGAAATCTGTGCTGGAAGCAACTTTTCCATCTAGAACTTTTCCCAAGAATTACATGCCTAAAGCAAATGAGGATCCCACAAACTAATGGGAATGCAGTAAGTGCCACACCACCGTGGACACTAGTAGCTCTCTTCATCCAGGAGACGAGCCCCAGACACCTTTCTCTTTATACCATGGGAGAGCACGACTCTATCTAAAGCATGACTTTAGCCCTGCTGTTTGTCAAATCCTCCAGGAGATTAACCCCTTGAAAGAGTTGGTTAATATTGCAAAATAGTATCACAGAATTTAATTGAATGTAAATGGGAGGCAATTAAATGTATTATGTAGGCAACCGAGTCTTACACAGTGCACATACGGAGAGGATGGGATTAAAAAATGCATTAGGAGTTCTTTAATATGGAGCTTGTCATTTCCTTAATGCAATTTGGTAGTCTCAGGAGACTTCAGAGGATCATTTTCCAAATCCTAAAAGGAATGCTAGCAAATAAAAGTGAAAGAAGTGGCGTACCAGATTTGTAAAAGCTGGCTGCTTGATTAAAAGGTGCCTGCTACATCACTAAAAGGTCGTTGATTTGGGTGCCTAAACGTATGCACCCAGTGCTGTTTTTAGGTGTGCCGGGTTATCCGAGACATCTGCACGAGACTGGCAGATCTGATGCAGATGGGAGACCAGTGGCCTCCTGGAATGGCAAGTGGAGGCCGGGTGGAAGAGGACGTCTAATGTCCCCCTAGACATTAGAGGACACTAGATGGCTGTGTTTGGGGAACTGACTGCCCTGTGAAGTGTCATATTTGCAGGTATAATCGGAGCTTTTGTACCGTGAAGATACTGTCATACCTGAGTCTTACTAGCAGGTACAAACAAAGGCATTCCAGCTAGTCTGTAAGCCGAGCCAGCCTGTTGGGTCGTGCGCTCCATGTGCCCCTGCTCACAAGCTCGTGCATGTTGCTGCGTAGTGCACTTATCATGTGTCTGTAGGATTCTTGCACTATTTATAAATGTTATAAAAATTCTCCATCTCTGTGTAACTGATACCCATCTGGAAGTAATTTGCAAATGATTGAAACAGCAATGGTCAGAGTCAGCGAGGAGCAGACCACCAAGGGTTTTGCCACAGCAGTTAAAGTGTATTCTCCAGAAAATGTTAACATAAATATGCTACAGCCCTGAACTCGATATGGAAACTAAAAATCCTTGAAGAATTTGGCCACAGTTTTCTAACCACACCTTAAAGTATTTATAGAAAGCTAGAAGAGGAAAATATAGTTAGATAATGCAGTGTTTTTAGAAAGCAGAAACCATTTTCCAGTGTGAAATTTTAACTAGAAAAGCCAGGCTGTGCTATGTTTTGATGCTTTTCTAAACTGTTTTAGTTCCTTCTAATGTTTAATGTTATCTGAAGTAGTGTGAAGGGTTTTGGCTGTATGATTTCTATTCACTGCATTGGTGAAAGATCTGCTGGATTAATTAAAAGGCGCTCTCTTATCAGGGAGGGCAAATCGAAATGATTTTTATTCTTGGCCAGTTTTCCAGTTTGACTTCAGAAACTTGCACCACTCAAACAAAGCAAATGTCTCCTTGACTTAATGACCTTTTTACAGCGGTTTAATTTCCGCTCTTAACCTTTTAAAGCATTGCCTTCTCGTTTGCCCTGCACTGGTGGGTAAAGTTTAAATCCTAAGGTTTTGACTCGCTGGCTTCTGGTCAGCGTGAGCTGGTGGGCAGGCAGAGCGAAGCGAGCTGCTCGTCTTCAGGCTGCCGGTGCCACGAGCGCCTGGCTGTCCCAACAGGAGCAGCGGTCCCCCCGAACCAGCCAGCCTCGGGGCAGGGCTCTGAGCTTCCCCGCAGAGGTCAGGGAGGATGCTCGCTGCTCTCCGACTCTTGTTGTTTCAAAGAGCGTATCGTGCCCGATAATACTGCAAGGAAAGTAATCGCTCCTGAGGGCACCGAGAGACAGCAGTGCTCGATTACCTTGCAGATGTACGCTGATGCCAAGGTCTGTTTTGTTTCTGGTTTTTGTTCATACGTGATATGAAACAGTCTCTCTTCTATGACACTGTCCTCAGATAGTTTTTTAGTGGTCAAGGGCAAATTTTACTGAGATTTTTATTTAATAGTTGGTGAAAGTGGTTGGGGAATGAAAGTGGCACAAAGAAAATTTTAATCTATAAAAGGTTTCTCTTTTCTGAAAGACAGTGCTCATCTGCTTTTTGAGAGGTGAATAAACAGCGAGCGTGAGAGTGTGCAACTGTAGTTTTTCAGGAAAAGAAATAGTACGACTGAGAATGGCTTGACTGTTTAATTATACCTAATAATTTTAGTGCTGATTACAGCACTAAAAGGTCTTGCTTAAACATCTCACACACCCCCTCCCCCCAAGCCAGAGCCTCTGATCATGGCTTTTAATTGACAAAATATATTTTGAGAACATAAGAATTAATTAAAATGCATACTGACAGTGGAAAATGAGGTGTTTTTTGCCATAAGGTTGTAATCAGGAAGTATCTGCAAGGGAAATGTCTAGAGTTATTTTTCCTCTTGACTGCAGCTGAAGATGACCACCTGGCTGAAGTGTCACAGCTGCTTGCTTTTGTAGTATCTGTCTCAGTGTGTAATTTGGATGGTCCCTTCCTTCTAATTTCTGCATCAGTACCAAGTTGTATTATCCCCGAGGAGGGAGGGGAGCGTCTGTCTTTTTTATTACTTTGGTTTTATGACTAAGACATGTCTTGGAGTTGTGCCAAGGCCACCAAGGCTGAGCTGGTAGTTTGGCGTGCTGTGTCTTTTCTCACCTGGCTGTGGAGCGTTTGGTGGAAGGAAGTTTTTGTCCTTCAGTGCTCGGTCTTTTAATACAATGTTTTCAAGGTGGTGTGGGGATATGGATAAGGTGGTGTAATTCCTCTCCTTTTCATAAATACAGCCAGCCCCAGGATTCGTAATGGGAAGCTGGAGACAAAGGGCTCGTTTTGAGGAGAAAGGTAAGGACGGATCTCCACGAGAAAAGCTGTCCTGACGACTTGTGTTAGCTGACATGTGGTAACTGGGGCTGTGGTTAAGCATCCTCTTGTGAAACTAGCTGGTGCGACTGGAGACGTTACCGCCCCGCATCGCTCCGTTCAGCTCCCACGGCAGAGGTTGTGGAACAAACCGAGAGCTCCCTTCAGCTGCTTTGTTATGAAGGCAGCCAGTTCAGACGTCCTTTGTTGGTATGTCAAAAATAGCCGGCTGACGTTGGGTTGGAAGCCGACGAGCGCTCCTCGTCCATCTGCCAGCTCTGAATATTTGAACAGCTGGAGGAGGTAATTTCTTTGGTTGCTCCCTCCAGCTTGAATTCCAAGAGGTGAAGTTCTAATGAAGAATATGTGAGGTGTAGGTTTCACGTGTGTTAGCAAGTTAGCCTAAGCTTCAACTTGACCAGCTAGCATACATTAGAAACGTTTGCTGCCTTGTGTGTGCTGGAGCTTTAGAAAGCGCGCCGGCGTGTCGTAACTTGCACCTTCAAATTCTAGTCAAGGCAAACCTTTAGGCAAAGACTCCCAAGTAGAATTAACCACAGTCAGCTAAGATATTTTTAAACATCACCTACTTGGTCTGCATTAGATGCTAGATGATGTTTAAAAACATGTTGGCCAACCTGTGTTTGTTTAATGTTTTCTTATCTATGTGAGTCCTAAATCGGTTTGATTCTGGATGGGTTTCAATCCTGCTGATACAAGAACAATGTTGCTGTGGCTTAGCAATTTCTCACTGTACTTAACAATTGCGTATTTTTTTCTGTCTGAGGGGACAAATGCTAGTAGGTTGAGTAAATTCTATTATTTTTAGGAGATGAGGAAGTTTCTTTCTAGCTTCTTTTCCTACACATTAACTTTGAAATTTGGCATGGTTGTGTATAAGGATCCCAAGAGGTGAGTGGTTGGTCAGCCGTGACTACATCTTGGGGGAGTCAAAGCTTTTTCCTTATCTGTCATCCTCCAGTTTCAGCATTCAGTGTTAGCTTCACATGTGCACAGGCACAGAAGCTGGCTCAGCTAAGCTGCCTGGAGGCTGAACTTTGCGGCGTTAGACTTCAAGACCCGTCTTACAAGCCAGAATTTATTATGCTGCTCGAGCTGCCAGGTTGGGGCTGTCTGAAAGTATAAACCAGGTAAGAAACTTCTGGAGGCCGAGTGGCAGCCTGAGGAGCTCTCAGGCTAGGCCTCCCCAGTTGCAGAGTGCCCAAACAATACTCGGACCACTCAGTCGACCTCCTCCTTTCAGCTTCTGGAACTGAGCATGAGAGGAGACGGAGATGTGCGAGAGAGCAGCAGGTAGCTGGTTCCAGGCTCGCGCCTCAAGAAGAGGTGCATGTAGATCTGCAAAAGCCTTAGATATTCAGAGAGCAAAGCAGAAAATAAAGTCCTGTGCGTTGGAGGTCAGTGCATCATCTTTGTAGTCAAAGAAAGCAGTTGGCTGGTCTGAGTGTGTTCTGTCATCATATAGTCACATCGTAGTGTCACAATAGGACATTATACATTACGATAAGAAGACGTGATATGGAATTACGTCACTCCTTTACCTCCTTCCTTCCCTCTCCTTGAGTGGTTGTTGGATTTGGTATATTTTTGTGGGTGCTGTGAGCACTGAGGTTCTTACCTAAGTAGCTTTGGCAGTTTTTATCCTTGTGCTGAAGAGGTAACCTGTACTGATGTAAAGTTCTTTTCCTGCACCTCCTTTATAAAAGTAACATTGTAGATGATTCTGATAAAATATCTGTATTTTTTTCAGCTTCCAGAAAGTTGAGGTAACTTGATTCTTAAACTTTGTTTAAAGAATCATCATGAAAATCACTCCTGTTTCTGAAAGGTCTTTCATTGTGGAGGTGTTTACAAAACCTGGGTTTTGTATTTACCCAGTGTGTATCTGAAGTGGTTAGAAAAATGGTAGCGGATTTAGTTGCCAAATATATGTAGATTTAATCCACTTCGACATTTTGCAGTGTTACTTGCTAGACGCGTGGTCATTCAAAAGATCCCATGCCTGGAAAATCAATAAATGTCAGGGCAAGAGACAGGCTGTATGGACAGAATAAAGCGGCTTTGAGGATTTACAGTCTCAACTGACTTTTTTTTTCACCTTCTCATGTCTAACCATCAAAGAATTTCATGATCTTGGAAACCAGAGCATCTGAATAGCAGTATCCACTAAAAGTACAAATCTGTAGTTGATTCAAGAGTTGCATCCTAGCTGACCAAGACATATCTTGGTTACTTTGATCTCTGTGTTTCTGCTTTACAGACTAGGTAAGTGAAATGTATTTTTGTCTAGGAAGGAGCGTGCTGATGCTGGAAGAGCTTCCGTCAGCTCAGTGTAGTGGACCACCTGCTGATCCACAGGCAGCAGAGGTCTCTGTCACATGGCCTGTGATGAGGGCGGTTTCAAATCCGCATATCCAGCTTGGAGAGTCCAAGTCCTCTGAACTGGAGCTGTCAACCACAAATCCTCTGAGAACATGAAAGAGACCTTGCTCAGGAGCCGGCCCACCACTGTGGAAGTCATTCCCACAGCACAGCGAAGTGCTCCCGATCTCTCAGCATCTGCAGTGAAAAGGTGAAGTTACTGCTTAAACATGGCTTTTTGAATGAACAAGAAGAAAGAAGAAAATCCTGGGAAAAAAAAAAAAAAAAAACCAAAAAACCAGCTCCTCCCTTTCCAGCACTGGAGTATTTAAGTTTGGCTGTCATGGTGAGGAATGTGGAATGTTGGTCTCAGGTAGCTCCTTCTCCTGTAAACACGCTGGCACCTGTAATGATTGCCGTTTGTGTGCAAAGTAGAGGTCCAGTGGCAGAACCTAGTTCAGCGTATGCAGCTTCACCCGAGTGCTTTGGGGCAGCCATCGAGGGAAAGGTTTAGCTGGCCTACGTAGTAAGGCAAAGGAAAGTTACCGTGACACAGCGCAAGACATGCAAAGGCAATTCAGGAGAAGATGCATTTTATAAAATAAATTCTGCTTTCTGCTTTGAAGGTAGGAGAAATCAAAGCTGCTTACTGCGACAACTTGTCATTACGACTGCAGGGTAGTTACCAATTTTCAACGCAGCACAATATTTTTACTGATTTTTAAGATGTCCATTTTAGAAAATTTCTGCAAAATTCTGTTGGCTTTTTTTTGCTATTAAATACTAGTTCTAATACTAGCTTGCTTCAGTGGCTCGTACTGTATAATAATTACTTTAGGTGATATGTATTTCCTTAAGTGCACGTTTTGTCCTATAGTCACTACTTGAAGGAAGTCTTACGCAAATATAGACATCGTTCAATTTGCAAGCAGTATCTTGCAAGTGAATGATGAAGAGGATTTTGCGTAGATGGAAATGCTTGCTTTTTTCAATATCAACCATAAATTGTTTTCCTGTCAACAAGAAAAGAATATCATTATAAATATTCTGTGATAGTCCGTGAAAAGGAGTATCATACAGCCATATTTTGTCCTGCGGTAGGTGCTAGTGACTCTTGCTGAAAATTTTGCAGTAGAACTTGGGAACAGGCTTTAGACTTTCTTTTAATCAGTTTAGTTGACTTGGTCATTTGAAATATCAAATCAGGAATGCATTTGGAAAACGAACTATTACCGTGGAGTTCAGTATAATTTACAGACAACTGGAGATGCTAACAAGCCTCAGGAAGAGAAGTGCCCGCTCAGCCTGGTGGGGTTGTGCAGTTTCAGTGCCGGTTGTAGTTGTAGACCTCCTTTATCGGTTCCCGATGCGTCTTGGCTTACATAATCACGTTTTTGTAAATTATGGTTGAGGTTGTATAATCATGAAACTTCTGCAAGAAAAGGAGATGGGGATGAATGCATTTTCCATTACCAGAAGCAGAATAAAGTATCCATTTAGTTATGCTAAATTGGCAGGGAAGAATTGAAGTAATCTGTAGGTTATTGATTTGCTTCACAGCAGTGCAGCAGGCTGCAGCTGACAAAAGTCCCAAAGGGGCCATTTGCTTCTCACAGATAAGCAACGTGAAGTTTAGTCCAGCCATACTGCTTCCATTTCAGAGCGTGTCCCCTTCTGCAGCTGCCGAGGACGGGCAGGCGCTGTCTGCGCAGGCGTGTGCCCTCTCGGGGATTGCTGCACGGGAGAAGCAGTGAGCCTCCGATATTTTTCTGCAAATGGCTGTACCTCTTGTGTAAAACTTCAAACCTTTAGGAATAAATTGTAGCACGTAGCTACGGATCTCCAGTGCTTTTCACTTATTGAAGTTAGAAGGTGGTATAAAATTGTCATCTTCTGGCTTTTCTGTATGGCTTAAAAAACGCAGATAATCATACATTTTATCTGTGCTTTGCACTTTTGAAAACTGAGTCCCATTCCAAAGTGGCCACTTTTCTGGAATACGTGGAACGTGAAACTCTTTTCCTAGGTCTGAAAATTTAATCCATAATCCCCAGCAAGTGTATCTATAAGGCAGGAGAACTTGAAGCAAAATTCAGGTTTGTGTGTGAGGCACAAAGAACCCTGAAAAAGCTGGTGGTAGGGATGGGACAGGTATGTAAGAATGACAGAAGACATTGATGGTGGAAGACAGCAGAAATGTAAAGAAATTGCAGAAGTGCGAGTGGGGAAACAATAGAATATTTTCCAGTAGGATGAAAATAGGTAGATAGAAGTTGGAGAATTAAAAGGAGATGTGGAGTGGGCAAAGAACCAGTGGCAGACGGTCTGAAAGGGATGGTGAAAGGTTGACTAGATATTGAAGAAGACTCTTGGGTCTCACCAGAAAGCAGATAAGAAATAAAAATAATAAATCGTGCGATTTCTTATGACATGTGAGGATTGCATTCTGTGTCAATATTTGAATTTTCAGCTGAGAAAGTCAGATTACAGTTGATCCTTGGAAAAAGTAGCCTATGTATTATTATGGGAGACAAGATTGACAGGCAGATTTAGGAGCATACCACCAAGGTCTAAAAACACAAAACTAAACTAAAAACCAAACAAATGAAAAACAAAAACAAAACTAAAAGCCCATAGCAAAAACTCTCTCTCTCTCCCTGTGTATGTGTATTTGTGAGATTTTTGGGACAGAAGGAGACCTGTTCTTTGCTCAAGTAACCTCAGGTTCACCACCATCTGGGAGGAAAGACAAGCAGAGAGGTTTCCAAAAAGTTTGTACTGCGTCCTGTCAAAACGAGAGTGATGGTTTTAATTGTTATGGCCAAAAATGCATCTGTGGGACATCCTCCCTGATTCTGGAGTGACACCAGTGATTAACTTGGCTCGGTTAACGTGCAGCAGGGTTGCCAGACTCATAATTGCAGAACTCTTTAATTTCCCGAAAGAGAGAAAACAGCCTTTGCTGCCTTCAGAACAGTTTCAGTGCAAGAAGCTATGCTTGCTGTGTACTCTGGGAATGAGGTACCATGGAAGATTATTCCACAGCCAGATTGTATCCTGATTTCTGTAATAACAACAAGGTGTCCTCTACAGCTGGAGATCATTTACTGTGCCACTTCAAGTAATGACTACAGTGTATTGGTCTCCTACCAGAGATGACAGGATAGCAGAAGTATTTTGTCCTCCACACGTCCTACTCCTAGTATCCTGCTACTCTGAAATCAATTTTGTTCATATGAATTTGTCCAAATTTTCACAAATTTTATCCCATTGCAACACTTGATTTTTTTTTTTCAGCTAAGAATAGAAGACTACAATTTTTTAAAGAGATAATTTTATACTAGGTTGGCAATCTAATGTGTTCTTTACAGCTGTGATGCCACTGCCACCCCACGAAAGCCTCCAGGGTAACTCAGATGCCATAATTCAGAATACTTGCAGTCCTGGGCAAAGATTCCAAACGAGAGGAGTTGTGGTTGGGTTGGCACAAAAACTCGTGGTTGGTGTGATGCACACGTACAGCCTGCTTCAGATGTTGTCTGCCACTGCATCTGTGTGCCTTGAGAAGAGACAGACAATGAATGGAGCTTTTGTAGCCTGTAAGATAGATAGTTGGGCACTTTACAGTAGCCTATTAAATTAAGTTGTTATCATCTCTGTAGATGAGTCTATTTTATAGTCCTAGGCCTTTTGGAGGAAGAGCTCTGATGAATGTTGATGAAACTTGGCCAGCTAGCTATAGGTTGACTTTCAGCCTAGGTCTCTTGGTCTTTTTCCCCTCAAAAGGAAGAAAAGGATGGGTTCTCAGTTCCTAGCAGCATAAAAGTAGGGCTGCCTTCAGATGCCACTTTGCAGCAGTTTGGAGTTGTCCCACCATGGTGAGGAAGTTTCCGGGATTGGGCCCAAGAAGATCAGTGAAGCTGCTGTGAAGAGGTTAAGCTTGCTTCTGCTTTGCTGGGGTTTTGAGGCTTGGTAATGCTGTGATTTTCTGCAGCCCATTTACCCTGTGCGTTTGTGAGAGAGAAACGGGTGCTTTATTTGTGTGTTTGTGTGTGTGTATGTATATATACATACATACATATATATATATATTTATATATATATAAAAAACATATTTGAAAATCTGAATGTGTCTGTTTTTGAGATGCTGAAAGGAGGTATGTGGAAAACCCGATGGCACTATTTCAGTGACATTTAATTCATGTGCTGTATATGCGCTATATCACACCCTATTATTTGCTCTTTTCCCTCTTTAAAACGAAGCCGATTACGTAAAGACAAATCCGTGCCTCCGCGCGGCGGCTGCGTGCTGCAGCAGGGGGAAGCGTGCTGGGAGCGGCGCGCGATGCGCTCGCCCGTGCCGACTGGAGGGCTGTAGCTCAAACCTCCTCCTGAGCAGCTTCGCTCCCCAAGGCTAGGACACGAATGATAAATGTATATTTGGCAAACTGATTAGTAAAGCCTTTGCACACTTGGCTAGTTGTATCCTGTTTCCTGGAAGGTTGCCAGATTTAGGAGAAACGGAAATGTATTGGGTTGCAGTTTTTTCTGTTGGTTGGTTGCAAAAGGCTGAATAAACAGGAGTTGCCTTGAGGTAGGCTGGGTCTTGCTATTTGAAGTCACGCAAGCCTTGCTTTGGCTCAGTTGTATTTTGTTTCCAGTGCTCTGTAAATTGTGGTAGTGACACTCAATGAGTGACACTCCGTGAGGCTGGGGGAAGGTTACTCAACTGGCTTTAGTTTAGCTTTTTAAAACAAATCGTAAGCCTGAGTCTCTCTGGGAGGAAGAAATTACAGCAGATGCCTGATAAGTCACACAGCAACCCATTTAACTGGAAACCTCAGCAGAGCTGGAACCAGAGCTGCCTGACAAACATTCATCAGGACTGCTGCCTTTTGAAGCACGTGTTAGGTAATCAGCATCAACTGCTGTTTCAGCGCCAGAATAATTCAGTGCTGAAGCCTCAGTTAAATTTCTCTTGATTTAAGGATTTTGATTTTGATGCTTCGAATATTTTTTAAAACAAACGTGTTCTGCAGATCACTGGCAAAATACTGGTGTAGAGACCCAGCATGTTTAATATATTTCTTTGGGTTTACAGTGAACTTCTTAGGAAAATGTTAAAATGAAAGCCATCAAATACTGCACCCCTCACCCCCAGGGTAATAAAATAGATTTTGGGCAGCTACTGGCACCAACATGAATTTTGGAAGGTAGATATTTAGTTGTCACCTGGAATTTGTCACTCCTGTTAAAAATTCAAAGTATTTGAAAAATCATGTCACAACTCCGAAGTCCTGAGATGGTTTGCAGATGGGAGATTTCAAGAATAACCCTGTGTTGTTTCTCCTTTTCTTCTGGTTTCAGGGCTGTTCGGTTATGTACGAGCCACACAAACTTTTCTCAGCAGTCAGATGTCTTTTTTTTGTTTTGTTTTTTGTTTTTAACAGAAGACACTGAGCTTTAAGCATGCTTGCGATGATGTCAGAGCCAAAGCTATGGCGATTGGGGTGTGTGTGAGAGTGATGGTAACAGTTTTCTAAAATCAAGCTGCTGCTGCTACCTTCCTGTTCACGACGAGCAGTCCTCTTCTCCATTTATAAATAAAATCATCTACCTCTGACAGATGGATTTGATAAACGTAACTCTTATGTTCTCTGTTAGGCAGCATTTGATTAAGTCATTAATTCTGCTATGAGAAAGTTTATATTGGAATCAAATGCTCTAGGTGATCACTGTTATGTAGTTAGAAGTAGAGAGCAAGATAAAAATATAATAATGTTGTTTTGTTCTGGCAAGCTGATGCTTTAGATGATGCTACTTTGTTATTTCCTTATTTTCCTTTTAGAATAGTGTTTTCCCCTTAGTGTGGCTTTCTCACTTCAGTTTCCTGTAACAACAGCGGTGTGTTCTGATGTTCTGTGAAGAACATATACTGCTTTTTAATTATTAACACTGCACCGTGCATAGTATTTCCACCAGATGATTTCATTGTACAACCTTTTCCAGCACTGATTTTGCTTAGCTTGGATATGAAGCCAAGTCTGAAAGCAAATACTTTGGATGAAATGATGGCATCTTCTGGCAGCTATGGATTCCCAGGTGTTCTACGTTACTGTCTTTCACCCCTAAAAACATACCTTGTGTCACAGTTATTAGCAGCCCAGCAAAGGTTGGACCACACAGGGGCTGCGGATCAGGATATGGGTGAAAAGGTTGAGGAAGAAAGGAGAGGGGGGTGGGAGGAGCGGCTGGAAAGCAGCTGCTGTGGCTGATGTTTCTGTTTTCCTGCTTTGTCTTCTGCAGTGCCTCCTGTCTTTGTTACTCCCAATATCGCGGTTGTTTTCACAATTCAGTTCGTGTTAGTGTCTAGCAGTCCAAGTTTGAAAGCAGCCCTGTTTTGAGGCAGCACGAGTACTGCTGAGGATGCTGTTCCCTTCCTCCTCCTTTCTCTCTCCCCCAGTTTTCTTTCCCGAAAAAAATCAGGCAAATAGCTGACAAAAAAAGGTGAAAGATTTTCAAGATTACGTCTTGGTAATATCGGCAGGCTTTCTGTCGATTGTCAACACCATAAATGTGCAGCCTACTTGTAAGTATTGTCGCCACATTTGAGACTAATCCAAACTTTTCCCTGCCTTTCCTCAGTATCTAGCTATTTTTACTGCACTGCAATTTCTTTAGAAACTGCTGTATAGATTAAAAACACATGGGTGTCAGAGCATGTGTTTCACCAAAGCAATGCTGAAAGCCTGAGGAATTGCATTGAGAGCGGGAAATGAACTTTTTTCAAACTTAGTACCATAAGAAGATTCTTTATCGTTCTGTAGTGCATTTTTTTTCCTGGCGTGTTTGCAGAAGTATATCCCTGAGGCTGAGTGTATTCTGGTTGTGAAAAATGTGTAATGACTGAAGTAACTGATACAAACTTGGAATATCATAAATATAACATAATTGGATGCAAAATACCTAGTTGCTTGCAAGATTGGTTGTATTGGTGATTTTGCTTGTTAAATGGTTGTAGAAGTACTGTATTTTATGACTGAAATTATTATTACAATTTTTTTTCCAGGCGACTGGCTGGCAATGACCTTTCTTTTATCCATCCGAAGGCCTTGTCTGGGTTGAAAGAACTCAAAGTTCTGTAAGTAATCGGGTTTTAGAGCTTCGTAGCTAGCTGTATGCTTTCTTATTGCACAGTCAGCCTATTTGCTGATAGGCTGGATTGAATTTTTTCTCCTGCCTTTCTCTGCTAAAACAGTATTGTGCCTTCCCCCCAATTTATAGCGCTCCTACATTTTTTATAAAGCCTAAACTGTAATTACTGCATCTAATTGGAACACTTATTTTCTTCTGAAGCATAGCTTGTAGCAGAGGAATCCTAAGAAGGAAAAATCCTAAAAAGGGTACATAAAGCTTTTTGTCTTTCTCCACCCCCTCATCTTATTTCATCAGGTGCTCAGACTATCAGGTAGTACTAGTACTTAGAGATTTATGATGCTGATTGAACTTTGCATCATCCCATACCGATGGTAGAAGTCATTCTGATAGTTTGATGCTGCTTTAGGTGAAAATGACTTATTAGAAAAAAAGTTCAACTTCTTTTCCATAGCTAAGGATAAAAAGAGCCTTCTGCTGTTTGGGGTTTTGAAAACCTCTACCCGGAAATTGTAGCATTTATGCTGATGTAAATGTTTCCAGTTGCTGGTAGGGTAATAAATAGTTAATTAAACAGATATTTAAATAACCTAGTGAAAAAGGACTTTGAGGTTGTAAAGAAAGAAGCATAAACACACAGCATAAGCAAGATGCAGATTAGGAAACTGCTGATCTGCAATGATGTTATGTGAACTGAATGCACAATATCAAGGTCCTTGAAGGTATCTCCATTGGGATACTCCACTCTGGAGGAGCCTGAAATTCTAGCAGTTCCTGAAAAATTGGGGGTTTAGATATTAATTAACAGTTAACTTACACGTCCAATTGCAGTTACCCTAGTACACACCAAAATCTAATTTCATAATGTATGAGAATCTCAATTATTTAAATTCCCTCTATATAAAAGTACTCATCATGCAATAGTATGTTGTCCCATAAAAGAAGTTCTAAAAATACAGCATAACTTAATTCCACTTGGCTCTAGTTTTTTTCTCTATCTTTTTAATGTTGTGCCCAGAGGTGCTTTGTTGTGAATAAACTTTGTAAATTAGATTGCTAATGCATTGTGTATTGATGCGGCTTTAGGAAAAATTAGAGGTTTGTGTGTTTTGTAGCACGTATAGGATGATTTCACAAGAAAATAATAAAATGTCATTAATTTTAGCAAATTTGTATTACCATTAAATTGTTCTACCTCTTCACCGAGTTCTCAGGGGAATTTCAGTGTATTATGTCAGAAGCTTGTTCTCTGCAAGTTAATACCGTTAATGTGTTGTAAACGCAACTCAAATAGACCATTTTCTTTTTTCACCGTTGTCTTTTGGTATCTTGTCCTGATAACTACACATGCTTTTACGTACATTAGAAATGAACCATGGGCTCTTCTGTCTGCTCTGCTGTTTATATAAAGATTATTGTCAAATTCTACTGCACTAACACACTGGAAATTTTTACAGAACCCTACAGAACAATCAGCTGAAAACTGTACCTAATGAGGCCATCAGAGGATTAAGTGGTTTGCAGTCCTTGTAAGTCTTCTTACTTTGTTTTTCTTCTAGCATTGTTCTCCAAGTACCACTTTCAGTCACTTTGTCCAAGCTTGCTTCATTCTGTAAACTGTTGAAGTATAATCGTATGTGTAATAATGTACCCGGACTTTCTGATATTGCAGTTTCAACTGAGGCAAAGTTTTCTGAGTAAAGTTCACAAGGAATTGTATTCATCCTCTTAGAGGTGATCCAAACCCAAACTCTTTCAAAACCCAAACCCGCGTACACGATTGCCATATAAATGTAGAGGTGGTGGAGTTAAGTATTTATCATTCTTATGCATGTCCTAAGGTGTTTAAGCAATTTTAAAACATTGTGCAAAAATGAATCATGCCCAAGTCTTTTGTATCTGGAGGAGGAAAAGGGGTTTCTGGGAAGGAGTATTGCTTGAGACATGCATAGTATTGGTTTTACTGGAAGGTGTTGAAATCACATAGACAGTTATGAACACCTCAGCCATTATTGCTAGTTGCTCGTAACGTATTTCGTATGTGCTTATGCTATCTCACGGCTTATTATGTTTTCTAAAGCATCTTAATCAGACCTTAATAGTTAGCTACAGCTCTCTAGGTGGTAGATGCTTATCACTGTGATGAGGGGGCGGAGGGGGGAAGGGTTTCAAAATTTTTCCTCCTTTCTGCTTACCTACAGAGAGAGAGGGCAGGTTATCTGTTCCCTCTGTGCCAAAACTCCGGTTTCTGGCTAAGATCCTGTTTCATTGTGTTGCATCAGATTATGGAGTAGTTGTGCAACTCTTGCAGAGGTGCTTTCTGCATTCCCTAAGCTCGGATCTTGGCCACTGCATTCTCACAGTTGCTCCAGCGTTCCCGCCTTTTCCATCTCAGGAAATCGCGGTGAGGTGGCCGCAGGTCATCCCGCGGCGGAGCTGCGGCAGGGACCGGAGGGACCTGCTGCCCTTCTCCGGCACGCCCTGCAGAGCGGGGGCAACTGGCAGCGTGGGGATGTCTGCTGTTCTGGGGGCTTCATCGTTCGTAGGCAAACGATAAGCTATCGGTTTTAGGAAGGTCCAAAAGGAGGAAATGGGGTTAATAAGTAGCAAGGTACTTGGTTTTTTCTTTTTCGGAGGAAAACCAGATTGTGTGTTCTGAATTACTGTGGCAAATACAGTGGGCAGATCCAGTCCGGAAGTCATTGAATATCAGTGTCAGAAGGTCAAAGATTTTTGTTCTCTTGTGGACCGTGCTTCGGGTTATCCCCTGCTCTGTTCCTGAGAGGATATCTATCTGCATTGCGAGATCACTGTAGTTTGGTAGAATTGGTAGCCACGTGAGAATAAATTCTTTTTTTTCTTGAGATGATTGTAGTGAGAAACATAAAGCATTTTCCCGTGCAATCGGTATACTCTACCAGAATGCATTTCTGTCATTTTCACGTTTCAGGAAAACTTGCCGTTTCTTACATCACTTTTAAAAATTACAACAGAGTTATGCAGATCCCCTACTGATATAGAGAGCACCTTCTGGCAAAGAAAAATTGGACTGGTCCTCTGAATTGTGTGTGAGCATGGAAACATAAATGCCAGCACGCTGCTTTATTTAAAAACAAAAAAAAAAAAAAGGAAAAAAAAACTTTTTGAAAGAATGTGTCAAAAATGGATTTAAGGCTCCTGAGCTGCTCTGACCTTCTAAAACAAATAACTTGTTGCAGAATATATGCATCTACCTTTGTAATATATAATCTCAGTCCAAAACCGGCAAGTTTGAACATCACTTAACTGACTCTCTTTTGGCAGTTTCCCAGTTTGCTCTAAAGTAGGCTTTAGGGGGATTTTTTCTTGGTGAAGACACAAATTACTTGTTCATAAAACTTTATAGTATATTGATAATCATTTGGTTTGCAACTCTTATAGAACCATCTCATTTCTCTCTTAATGTACTCCAAGTCCTAGCTGCGTAGGAAGACAGTTGCCACATTGTATGTGCTAATGAGCCCAGTAAACATACCTGGGTTGAAATAAATAAGATGGTTACAGGAGCTCCATGATTTCTAGTGTTTATATTCTAGCTGTAGAGTAGCCAGTGTGGTTGAGAATTCTAAATGACAGCTCTTTATTTTCTGTTTATATTGGATATTTTCCCAACTCTGGCCTCCTAAAGAGAGTTAGAATAGAGTTATTATTTATAAAAGTGAAACTTACCCAAAGGAAGAGTTCTGGTGAGTGGAAACTCACTTTTTAGCACCTCAGAATAGTTTATCTGGCATGATAACGCTCCCACATGGCACGATGCAGTGATACTTGTGGGCAGAAACTGGGACCGTGGGACTGCACTGTTGAGATGGGAGACACAAGCCGCTTGTGTGCGCAGCTTTTGGTAGCAGAAAAACCTGACAAATAAGAAGCTACACACGTAAACAACACTACCAAGCATCAACAGTGTATTTTGGTTACTACAAGGTAATGAAGTGACATCCTACACCATTTAAATCTGGAAATGGTGTCGGTGAGGTTTATTGGCAATCCAAGGGTGGTATGGAGAGCCGGAGGCAGCAAAGCGGCGTGCCGCTCCGATGGTGCTTGCAGATACTGGAAGGACCGGGAGGTGACGTCAGAGGGTCACCTGTGTCAGTGCCTTAGCGCAAGGTGTGCCTTCGACTGTGGTAGCTGTGTTTTGTAACACTGCTTATTCTGGGATTTAACCCGGAGTATGGGGATTTGTAAAGTGGTTCTTTAAGCTGCAGCAACTTCCACGATTCTTCTAAATCACCCCAGAAACCCAGTTAAACATACATTTTTAAGTCATAACACAAAATATTCTAGTACAAACCTGAGTGTGACAAATACTGAAGCTATTGCGTTAAAAAAGTAAAAAACTTTCAGACGTTTTGGAAAAGAGAACTGTATTCCATCTGAACTCCAAAAACTGATTGCTGCTAATTTTAGTGGGCATTCGCCATCAAATCCATGAGGCATTTCTGAAAGCTTGTCAATAGCTGCTGACATATCGGGGACGATTTATTAGAATTGCAGTTGAGGAGCCGCCGCGTTGCTGTCCCTGCGCATGTGCACACATGCCCGCACACAGGGAATATTCGAGCGTTCTCTAGTAATAGTTCAAAGCACGGAATGATGCCAGATTCCCAAATTGTGGTATGGGGATGGTGCCAGGGCGGCACTCAGCTGTGATAGCTCCTGCCTTTCTCTCCGCGTGGGCGCTCACCTGAGCTGCAGGTAAGTGTCTCGGTGCGTGCGGCCAGCCTTGCCGTGTGGCCTGCGGTACCCAGCAGCGCTCCGGCTCCCTCGCCAGGTCGGCTCGCGGCCTCCACCGTCACGGCCGGCTCTGCAGCCTGCCCTCCTGCCTCAGAAGGCTGGGGCTGGCTTCAGGCAGGACGAGGCAGGAGGCGCGGATGTGCTGGGCTGGGGACTGGGGACTGGAACGTGGCCGTGTTGTCTGCGAGAGGGAACGCCTTGACCTGGACAGGGAGGAGCTGAGATCTGAAGGCTGGGGTCCTGCTGTGGGGCTGAGAGAAACGAGAGCAGGATCCTGCTCTGCAGGGTGCAGGCGTACAGTAAGGGGGTAGGAACAGAGGATGGAGGCACATGTCGGTCAGTCAGGCCACATTTCAAATGTGCTATGGCACATACCTCTTATAACCTTGCATTTCTAGCATCCAGTAGCTGTCTGTCTCTCTTGGAAGGATTCCTTATTTATATATATTCCTGTACATACAACAAACAACAACAAAAACCACAACTCACTTCTAGAAACATTCTGCTAGTACTGTAATTAAAGCACACAGCTTCAAGTGGTGGTTTGCATTGATGACAACAATTTTAGTAATGTAAAACATGAGCACATTGACAGGTGTTAGAAGGGCAGATCCCTGAATTTGGAGAGGACCATACAAACACTGTTTTATATCAAAAAATGCATAGCTCTGCTCATTTATTTCTTAAAAAAAAAAAAAAAAAAAGTCATATGGCTTCTGTTGATAAATTTATGCTTCTGGTTTACCAAATTTTGAAGAACAGGGGTATCTGTAAGAATAATCTTTTCTGGGAGACTGTAGAAGATGTTGATTAACAGCAGTAACTAGATGAAGTTAACAGGCATCATCCTGTCTCAGATGTAGCATGCTCCTTCAACAGTCACAGATTTTTCTTTGAATTAATCAACTTTTAATGGGTCTTCTCTATAGGTTTTTAAGTTTCCAGCTTCACTGTTACTAAGGTGATAAAGGGAACCAACCTTCAGGTGTGTCTGTTTTAAGCTGAAGAATTAAACTCTTGGCACCAGAATGGGAAAGGGAGAAATTTGCACACACTTTACATTGTTTTTGCAGGTTAAAAACAAACTTAAATGTGCTGAATATGCTTTTCTCCCTTACATTTTTTTAGAGTGATGGAATTTCAAGAGCTATCCTCAGCATGTTTGATTGTGCTGAAAAATCTTTAAATATTCGGAAGTTAACATATACTTCTTTTGAAACTTCATGTATTTGCTGTAGGATGAAAAATCTCATATATGTATGCTATGTGCACCTTTGGAAGCTGTTCTGATGTGAAGTGAGGTGTGGGTATTTCTTGTGAACCTCAGGGTTCTCTGGGCATTTTGTATCTTAGTTTTTCACTAACTAGGCTTGTTTAAGGTACTGCTAAAGTTTAAATAAAAATCAATAAATGATTTAGAAACGGAACACATCAGAAACTTAACAGGAGTGGTGGAAGTTATTCTTTTGCTTATCAGTTGCTTTTCTTTTCCTTTACACAGTGTGTAGGTAAAGATCAACTGAATCCTCTGTGGGTAGTTTGCAGCAAACTTTGTGTAATCTCTGATTAGTACCATTTTAAACATTTCAGTGGGAGAAATATATGTGCTGGCAAATCAATACTTGTGATTGCAATAGGTTTGGTATGTATCATTTGTTTTTGAGAGCTGCTGTAAATTTGTCTTTGAATAAAGCAAATCCTTGTACCGATGTTCGCAACACATTAGGTGCAGAGAGCAGCTGCTTGATACAGTGAGCAAACGAGCCAAGTGTTAAAGTACTTCTGTTAACATGGGAGGTTTATTGCCTGACATTGTAGCAGAATTTCCTATGTATTAGGCTTATCAGTACTCAACTTCAAAACCTAAAAATCAACTCAGTGTTATTTGAGTGATTTCTTTGTGGTTTTTGAAGGAGCACTTTAAAGAGCAAAGTTCTTCAAGGATTGCCATTGAGCAGGAGTGGTTTAACACAAGAGTCAGGAGTGATTTTCCTTTTATTAACATCAATGTTAAACTCTTGCTATTAGTACAAGGCTGTTAAAATTTCTCACCCACTGAAACTTGGAATGCTGCGTGTGGTTGCAGACGAGAGCTAGCGTGGCTAGCAGCGAGGCTGTGAATCAGTTGAAAAATAAATCTGACAGCCTCCTCTTCCCGGGAAAATATTGCCAAACGGTATGGCAGGGTTACGGGACGCAGTGCAAGTATGTTTATAACGAGTATTACTAAGGTTACTTTCATGAGGTGTCTCTCTTCCACTGTAACGCATTCAGAAAGCTGGGTGGCATGCCGTCCTACCTCCAGGGACCTGCCCGGGAGTGGCGGTGCTCTGCACATGCTAGCATGTTCCTGGCACGCCTGGTCCGAGGCTTTTAGTGAAGAGCTTTCTGAAAATCTAAATGTACTGGACTCGGAATGGTAATTTTAGGTGTGTTTACATAATTTATATACACTCAGACACACATGTATGTGTTAGTTAGACTTTGGAACTTTTATTCATTTGAATTAAGGTAGGAGTTCTTATTAGTTTTACGGTTTCCTTAATGCAAAGTTAATTGTTTGTAGATCTTTAATTTGCTTTGTTCTTTACCTGTTCTAACAATATGTTAAATACTTATGTGAAAGCTGCTGAATGTATAGGTTTTTGTTATGCTCCTGCTCTTTCTTCTTGTGCAGTTTGAGTTGGAGTTTGTGTGAGGATAGAACCTGACAGGTAATAAAAGTAAAGATGACAGCTCAGCAAGTAAACTCTGAATTTATAGATGAAAATTTGAAGGTCTCTCACAAGCCAGTGCCTATAAGGAAGCTGGAATTGGAGTAGCTTCTGAAAGATTAAGGAATTTAAATATATGCTGCAAAAACATAGTCTTATCTTTAACACTGATGGAAAAGGACAGTCTGTTAAAGTTCAGTCTAAACAGCAAAGAATATTTCTTGTACTTTGTTAGCTTATTAGTGCTAGTGAATACTTTCTCGTCCCATCTGAAAGAAAAGGTGTGGTGCTTAGTTGCACTATTTTGTGGAAGTTATCAAATATTTTAGTTTTGCTTTTCAGTGCATTGAAAAGTACATGAAGTAGACCATTCTGTGCATTTCACATTATGTAGAAGCATTACAGCTGTGATTTGCACAGTGAACATAATGTAGGTAAGCTTAAACTGTATGGGGAAAAAATTAAAAATAACCGTGGCATATCAGGTTTACACAAAAAGGAATGAAGGAACACAAATTATAAATGAGAAAAAAATGGCTGAATTAGTTAAAAATAAGTCTTGAGGTCTGATAACTAATAACACAAATTGAGCACCAATAAATTATTTTTTATCCCAGTAATACCCAGTTTGGTTCTTTTGATGTTATGGTGGTTCCTATTACATTTGTAACTCACAGGTTTTCCCTTTAAATGTAGCTTAATGAAAGCTATATGCAAACCTCCCATTTTCAGCTATTTTGTTGAGATGGCTGATGGCCTTTGGGGACAACCTGGTGCCAGCGCAGTGGTCTTCTGACTCACAGATCAGGAAGCTGCTATGTAAATGGGGAGCTGGGGAGATGCAGACGATCACAGCATGCTGTCCCGTCTGTCTGCTTAACTTTGGAATGGTTGGTGTTTTTCTAGTTTCCTTGGAGAGCCTTCCGTATAAGACCCCTGGTGCAGTGAGGAGAAGCTTGAGTTAAGAGCAGAGCCTGTTGGAGCCCTGGCCACGAGCTGGGTCATCTTGCCTTCGGTCATCTCCTGGTTTAGTGGTGGGAGAGAAGGACCAAGGCTTTGGGTTTTTATGGTGGTGGTGGTTGCTGTTTGTTTGTTTGGTGTGTTTTTGCCAAAAGCTGCTTGAATAAATGGGGTTTAGTAAGGAGCAGAATGGAAGTGCGAACATAGGCATAGACAAGTAGTCACAAGGACTAAGAGTGTTGCCTGCCTCTCCAGGCATGTTGCTTCTCTTAAAAAAAAAAAAAAATCAGTTGAAGAGAAGACTCGGATATATTTATTCCACGATAAAATAATTCTTTTGATCTTCAGGGAGGTGTGTAAATTTAAGAGCAAGAAGAAAGGTAATTTCTAGGTTTCTTCTTCTTTTTTTTTTTTTTTTCTGAAGCAGAGCCCCAGGCACTTTTTCCTCTCCCCCCCCCCCCCCTTTTTTTTTAATTATTACCAGACATTTAATTTCTCTGAAATGTTGCAGTCTTGATGCAGGCTAAAAGCATTGAAACAGAATAGTGTACACACCTGTCAGACCATGGGGCAACTGATAAGGGGATGCCAATATATGAACCATAGGAATTAGCTCTTTGATGTATAGCTTTAGAGTTAATGGCACTTCACTCATCTTAGGAAAGAGCCTTTTGGCTGCGATTTTTGTAAATTCCTACGTATATTGGTGTATTTGTTGCTTAATTTTTTGCATTTCTTGACTTTTTATTATATGGAAATTCAGCTGCTGGCATGTTTTTCCTAATAACTGGTAATATTCAAACCGTGTACATCCCGACAGCAAGACCCTCTTTCGCAGAAGCAGATGAAGTGCATTAATGCTTTATGGATGTTACAGGGAGATTTCCTGAGACACAAAATTTATTTCTTTCTTTGAATTCACCATGTATTTTAAATTCTGGGGGGAGAAAATTAGGCTAATGCTGACCGCTTTGGTAAATGCAACATTTTAACATCTTAATTGTTCAAGGTGGATTTAGATGCAATAAAACGTATCCTTACAGGTATGCAGAGTGCTATAAGCTAGGCTGAAATGCACTGTCTTCAGCTGACTGTAGGTGGAGCAATGCAAAGAAATGCCTGCCCTTCTGTCTGCCCTTCGTGGCTTCCCAGTAGGGTCCAGTGAGACGGATGGGCTGCTCGGCATCTGCTCCTGTACACGGTGGAAGAGGTGAGAGCCCAGAAGCCCCCTCACGAGCACTGGAGCCATCGTAACCGTGCCCAGGGACAGATGCAGAGCAGTCGCCTGGTCCGTCCTGTGAGCCCCGGAGGGCCGGGATGAGTGGCTGCAGGCAGTGACTTCCAAGCTGATCCAGCTAGATTTTCAAGAGGATGTCTGATCATGGCTTTAGAAATGCAGCGACCGCTTAATATAACTCAACCTGTGCTGTGCTGATTTGTATCGTAATGAGAGTTGATGTTAATGGAGTGTATACGAGTTTTGTCTCCCCGGACAGCGCCGTACGTAACACGACTGGAACACCAGTCATTTCAGGCTAGTTATGCCGGGTGTTTTCTTCCAGGTTTGCCGTGAAGTCACCCGGTCTCAGCTCTGTGTTGACCTAGAGAAGACAGACTCTAGGTCAGAGGACAGTCTAACACTGCCTGTTGCTCTCAGCCCTATGCAAACCCAGATTTGTTGCAGTTTTGGTTTATTTTTTTCCATCTCATGGGCTATCACTGCTCACCTTTCATCTCCTCCCTTTAGGAAGAACAGTGCTTTATCAATGCTTTTTGCTTCTTCCTGGCAGCTGCCCGTTCACAGGGCTTCTGTCTGTGTAGATCCAAGCTTAAGCTTTTACTCTGGATGTTTTCCCATTTTTGTCACTGACACATCTGGTTGTGTGGCATAGCGTTGGCAAACCTGAACCGGGCCCTGTCTGTGCCCTCTGCCTGCTGTGGTTGCCAGTGATGCTATCCAAGTCACTATGCTGCCGGTGTAGGAAGATGAAAAAACAGATTGATTCAGAGCACATTGCACGAGGAAAAAGCACGCATAATTTTGCATAAGAGTTTCTGTTGTCACTGCCAAAGCCAGGCATCGGCCAGGGAGCGCGCAGTACCGCGCCTGTCCATGCCCACGGATGAGGCTTCTCGGCCAGGCTCTGCGAGTAACACCTGCACCTCTTGTCGCAAGGGCTTCGCAGCTGGAGCCCGAGCTGGGGACCTGCCTTTGGCCTCCTAGGGTTCCAGGTGTGCAGTTCTCTTTTTTCTTTGTTTTTTATCCTTTGAAACCTGAAGAAGCTGTGAAACCCAAGAGCATATGTGAGCTGGTAATTGCAGCAGAACTAATTGTCACACGTGTTTTGCCATTCTTTTTGAAAGGTAGCAAAGTCATTTCTACGTGGGTTGCTATTGCTAATGTTTGCGATCAGAGTTAATTTGGGGAAAAAATGTCATGGCAAATCCAATAATGTCCAATACTTAACAGGGCTAATGTTCTAGTTTGCATTTTTGTGGAGCGTGACAGAAGGGATCAGCTGCCAGAGTGAAAGAAATTTCTCAGTTTTAGCTGATGGTATAATGTTTTATTTGCCAATGTGATTCATAACTGACTTTGTTCAAGAACTGCTTTTGATAATCCTGCTCTGAAGTAGTTGCTTAAGGTGTGTAGCAGACCCACCAAACAACACGTATGACAGCATGCAATGCTGTTGACAACGGAGCTATAGGGATAATGAGTTCAAAGGAGTAACTGCCTCTGCAATCTTGGATACGATATCAAGCTACCCTTTTAAAGTCTTGTTCCAGTAAGGTACTTTATAGGAGCTGGATGGTTCGTGGGGAGGAGATTTCTGTAGCTACCAATTCACTTGGTTCAGCTGATTGTAAGCATACAAATTTATTAAAATGTTTTATGAAAAATGTCTAAGAAGAAATTTTTATGAAGCTTTCCTATATGGGCTCTTCATGCAACTTGGAAGAGTGTTCACGTGTCACTTCTCTATGCCTTTGAACTTTTCAGTATTAAATTATTTCAGTAAAGCATATTTAAGTTAAACAAAATGTTAAAGAGTAATAGGACTTTAATCTGCATTTTTACTTATTTGCAGTTTGTGGGTTTACTGTGCAAACTCTCTCTGTTTCAATCTAGGCGTTTAGATGCTAACCACATTACAGCCGTACCAAAAGACAGTTTTGAGGGTCTGGTGCAGTTGCGTCACCTTTGGTTGGATGACAACAGTTTGACAGAAGTTCCCATCCATCCGCTCAGCAACCTCCCCTCTCTGCAGGCATTGACGCTGGCCCTTAACAAAATAACGCACATTCCTGACTATGCCTTTACAAACCTTTCAAGTCTCGTTGTTCTGTGAGTATTTGTAACTTTGCTTCATAGGTCACTGTGCTTGTCCCCAGTAAGAGCTTTGATTTATCTAGGATGGCACCGAAAATGGTATTCTGCTATATTTTAGTTCAATTGTCTAGTGAGAGCCTACACCACCAATGCAAGGTGTTATCATTATCGTGTACACTAGACAATCCACTGAAGGTTTGCTAAAGACTTTCTCCTAAACAGAAAGTCAAAAGTGCTAAGGGTAGTGAGATGGCTGTATATTTTTCTGACATCTCATTTTAGTAACAAATATTTCAAACCAATGGCTTGAAAAGATTCCAAATGGCAGAAAAAGATTCCAAAGGTATTAAAAGAAAAAGAAAATATTATCTGCCACAGGCCTGTTTCTATGAAGACTTAAATATTTCCAAAGATAAATATTAAAATTATTTTGATTTATATGTTTGAATTATGTTTTATCACACTTCTGGATAGTGAGTAAAGGTTTAAAATAGGTTGTCTTGACTGCAGGCAATCTATTATGTTACTGTATGAGGGTGAAATATTTCTGTCTGGAAGTGAAAGATATTTTTTTTTTGCATAATCCACCCCATGTAATGTTTTTTTCTAAACCATTTAACTGTCTTGATTTCATAGAATTATCTGATAATTTGTTAACTTACATGAAGTCATTCACTTGTTTTCATTCTCGTTTTGTTCTTTTTTAGACATCTTCATAATAATAAAATAAAAACTATAGGAAAACACTGTTTTGATGGATTGGACAACCTTGAAACCTTGTAAGTATGCTTCTGAAAGTAGTTCTTTATTCAGTGTTGTTTGTCTCATTCTCAGCTTAATCAAGGTTACTTTATGGTGAAGATTTTGCAAATAAGGCATGTGTGCACCACAACACATACCTCCAACACTTCTGTCCAACTCAGGTTTCGGAAGTGAAGGCTAATATCAGTGCAGTGCTCCACCAAAACTAATTAACTATGTTGAGAAGCAGGTAAATATTAGCCTGGGTGAAATGTCATGCTGGATGATGTGGCTCTAATGTTCCTAGTCCTGATCTAGCTGGTGTATCTTTGCATAGCACTCCACTGAGTCAACTGGATATATCAGAAGTGTTTGAGTGGCCCTGTAAGTGATAAGGGACAAATATTTGTTTCTCAGATTTACCATGGGATTAAACATATTTAAAATACGCTGTCAAAACTGTTGTGTGACCATAGGAGGTTTCTCAGAGGGCCCCAGCGGGCTGTTTTTCCACGGCTCCTCTCTTACTGGATGGGCACCACTGCCTGCCAGGGAAACTGTCTCTCAGGTGTCCCAGCAGCTCCTAAACTGATCCTCTGCAGACTGGTAGAAAACAGCCCAGCTCCTGGGTTCCCAGCCTCTCGAGACTGACATGAATTCACTTCAGTTATGGGCAAATGTTAAGCTGATAGACTGCTTTATCTGAAAGATCGAGTGTTGCATTCCAACAGAAGTCAGGGATGCAGGTGGGAAGCACCACCTTCTCCTCACCTCAAGTCTGTTGTCCTTGCTGACAATTCATACTTGGCCCAGAACCACTTGTCTGTAGTGGCCAGATCCTGTCTTGACACTCTTCAACCTCCGGAGCACCTCCTAGGAGAGGAATGGCTTTCAGCCGATTGAGTTGCACTCCCTGTTTCCCTTCAACTGGCTCAATGAATGTCTAGTAAGCGGCATTTCCTTCAGCGGTGCATTTTGGTATGCTCAAGAGAATGCTAAATAATGAAAACAAATGAAGGAGGGCAAGGGCACGCTAAAGCCACCAACAATCTCTGTTAACATCAGGTGTTTGGAGGAGTCCAGAAACGTTGTTGACTCCAACTATCTTGTCATTCTCATGGAGCCTTCAGTTATTAAATAAAGTAATAACTGGGTACTATGTAAATGCATGCAGCTGATGTGAGACTCTAAAAATGGTTTAGCTTCTCATAAGGAATCCTTTTTGCAGAAGTTCATAGCAGGTCCTGACGTTACTGCTGGAATGGTGGCAGGTTAACTGTCCATGTCAGTCTCACTGCTGTGCGCTGATTCAGTGTGACGGGATTTAACTATGCTTCTAGTTAGTATTTAGAATCGGTTTTGCTCCAGGGTCTGCTATTGCCTAATGGCTTACTTACTGTTTATTTTATAAAACTTGAGAGAAAAGTTTTCAGAGTAAGCTAATAAAGAGTAATAATCATATGTCTACTTGTTTTTGTTGTTGTTACTTTGAAATCTTAGTTCGTTTTCCTGTAAATTCATTTGAAGAAGAATCTGTGAGGTATTGAAAAATAGTGAGCTTTGCTGGAAAGAAATGTCGTTTGACTTAGTATGAATAATCGTCTGGATAATATTAAATAACTTACTAAGTTATTAACTGGTTATAAAGCATGTAAAACATGAGAATACCGAATCTAAGTTAAAAAATCAAGTTATTCTATAGTCTAGTTAAAGATCTTCTGAAAGTTTTTACTTTCATTGAATAGTCTTAAATAAAAATGATTTTTGGTTCATAACCATGATTAAGTATTTATCTAACTTTCCCGCTTTGTTTCTTCTAGGGATTTAAATTATAATAACATGGTAGAGTTCCCCGAAGCCATAAAAGCACTCCCAAGTCTAAAAGAGTTGTGAGTATTAACTGTTATCCCTTTTTGCCTGTTTTCTTTCTCCTTTCCATAAACAAAAAGAGAAGAGAAATTCCCAGATTTAAGAATGCTCGTCTGATTATGCAGCAGCCTAGATCAGATTAAGTTATGCTAAGTGATGCTTAATTAAAGGAAAATATAATCAACAGCTACAGAGGGAACCTATTGGAAATGATTTTGGAGTTAGTTATATAACCAAGGAATTTATTCAGGAGTACCATTAGCATAGATCTTAATCATGAGCTGGTTTGGGCCTCCCATAGCAGAATTATGTATTCACTGATCGTGCATGTTTTCCTTGTTACCTCCTTAAAAAGGGAAGAAAAAGAGAGAAAGCATAAGATCATGTTTTGGACAGAATAGTTTCTTTCTGATGAAATATTTTCTGCTTAGCTGATGTGCAGTAGACAAAAATCATGCCTTCAAACTTGCTCCTTCAGTGGTACATACTCGTATTTAACTACAACCCTGTTTTTGGCAGGATTGGGAATTGAATAGGTGTAGTGTATCCACACAAAGAAAATGACTGTTGGTTGCATCTACTGGCAGTATATTTCTAAATGTGGGTTTTCTTTGCTAATATCTTCAGGGCATTTCACAGTAACTACATTTCCATAATTCCTGATGGTGCGTTTGCAGGAAACCCCCTTCTAAGAACGATGTAAGTAATTTTCATGCTTCTATTTTTAGTCTGTAGCAGACAGTGACTGTAAGAACAGTGATTGAAACATGTTTTTCATTTCCCAGACATTTGTATGATAATCCTTTGTCTTTTGTGGGAAACTCAGCATTTCAGAATCTGTCAGATCTGCATTCCCTGTAAGTATCATCTCAACTCAATAGTTCAATAAATGGATGTGAAATGTTGTGGCTAAGAACTCAAAATAACTGAATTTCCTGACTGCCCCTACCTCTTACTGTATAATTTTTTTTAGCAGTTAGCTTTAACAAACATTGTTATTGTTGGGAACATCCAGTTTCATAAGAAGCTCTAGTAAATATGCTTTACAACATTTTTTGTTTAATCTTCATCACCTTGCATAAGACAACCTCAGGCCAAAAGCTCAGGTTCTTACCTAAACAAACTCCAGTATGTCCTGGGTGGTTTTTGAACAGGGGTGTACGTTGTGAGAATGTTTTGCAGGTTAGTGCGTGCATGCTCTCAAACGATATCAGTTCTGAGGGTGACAAGTAAGCAAGATGGAGTTCCAACTTTGAACTACAAAATACCAAAGAGTTTAGGCCCTTTTCATATGTGTTTTGATATGACGCTTTCCAATTTGATGAGTTCTAGTTACTTGCTAGCAGAGGAGTAATATATTAAGCAAATTATTAGTGTAAGAAACACTTAGAAGAATATCTTGATGTGTAAAATTTAAATAAAACAGAAATAATAAGGATGTTAGAATGTCTGCTTAGTGAAAATATCTACCTGATAGCAAGACTGCATGTCACAATTCATTTGCATAATAGTTTACAGTTAATTTTTGTGGGGATTTTTTTAGGGTCATTCGGGGTGCCAGCATGGTGCAGTGGTTTCCTAATTTGACAGGAACTATTAATCTGGAGAGCTTGTAAGTATCTTCTGCAGAAATCATTTCCAATAATTTCTTGTGTTTGCCCCCTGTGAAATGACTGAAATGTGATTTAGTGGATCTGGAGAGCATCTTGGATATATGTTCTGTTCCTGTCACTGAATGTCTTAGTGGGTCAATCTAGCACCTGACAGCTAAGACACCATCCTCCTTCTGTTCCTACGTATGCTTGTTATGTTACACCATCAACAATACAAATGTTTGTTTTTTTTTCACAGAACTCTAACAGGGACCAAGATAAACAGTATTCCTGTTAATTTATGCCAAGAGCAAAAGATGCTACGAACTTTGTAAGTGTACACGTTGTGCTACTGTTTTGATCTGGATCAAAATGTTTTGGATGTAGAGCTAATTTAAAGGAAAGGTATTGCTCAGTTAGTAATACAAAGGCAAGACAGAAGAAGGAGCAAGGATGCATTTAAAATAAATGCAACGGAACAAACTGGAAAATGAAACAATCTGGGGGGAGGGGGCAAAGCCATGTTTACAAAGGATGCACAGGAAAATGTGAACCAAAAGCAAGTCCTGAGAAATGGAGGACAAAATTATCTTTTGTTTTATAGGAGATAAACTGGGTTAAAGGATGATGGTGTAGGATTTATTTTCAAATAGCAGTTTATATTTTGAACATATATGTAAACGTTGTTTGCGAGTTTCCAGTCTCCCTTTTTTGCTGTATAGTTTCACAGAAAATTCTGGGAGGTACCAGCACCCTAAATCAAAATTTGCAACAAATTCCTGCATCGCATACCCTTCATCCAGTTCATCCTAAAAAATCAGCTTATCAACAACCCTTTTTACATTACAATTCTCAGAATTCAGGGAATTTGCACAGTATGTTTTTGGGGTATGCTTATATCCAGATGTAGAGCTAAAAGCAGTGCCTATAGAATCAGAAATGTTGGTGGGGAGGGATCACGTGAGCTGTTGAAGCCACTACAAAGGTATGGCCCGTTTCTCCCTTACTTTTCAATTACAGAATGCTAATTTCAGTTGTTAATGTTGGCCAGAGTTTTGAGTTGATTGTTTTTCCCCCCACGCTTGCTCACTTTACATCACTTGTTGAATATTTCAGGAAAGTCAACGAAAATTTGTTCACCTAATTCAGAGAATAGATGGGAGAGATAGAAAAATAGCTTTTAACAAGGTTACAGGAATAAAGTTTAAGGCAATGAATCAGTGTTTTACAGAGTTATATAGACAGCCTTATTTCTGTTACTTGCTGACATATGTATATAATACGTATAATTGAAGGGCACAATGGGGCCAGTCAGGGCAACTATGGAGAGATCATGCTTGTAATTCCCTTCATGATTTTCTCTAAACTACCCTTTACTAAGGGCAGAACCTTTCTGCAGAACTTTAGTAACAGTAAATTTTTTTTTTCATGCAAATCCACTTGTTTAATGGTTACAAGCAATGAGATGTTTCGGGTAGAACAGAGTTAAACAAAGCATCCTCCTCCCATTTTCTGTTTTGAAGGGACTTGTCTTACAACAATATAAAGGACCTCCCAAGTTTTAAGGGCTGCCAGTCCTTGGAAGAAATGTAAGTAGAAATATATGTTGGTTATCTTTATTACTTCTTTGGTACATTGAGTCGTGATCTCCGGAGATGTTTTTGCTTCATGTTTGATCATAAGTACAATTTTAAGATTAAGGCCAGAGAGAAGTAATATGACCATGTCATGTGAGGTGTATGCTGGACGGAGAATTCAACCGGTTGTGTTTTCCTCAGTCAGCTAAGGTTGAATTATTCCTATAGCACAAAAAAGAATGAAGGACACATGAATCCTGCATTTCAGAGGAGTATTGCTATATGCATAAATGGAATGAGCACTTACGTGTTTCCCTTCTTGCCTCTTATTTCTTCTACTCTTCTTCAGTTGCCTTCAGCCATCAGCCTATGCTTGGATAAAATGCTTTTTTCCCATAGTCCCTGTAAGATGCATTCTCTTTCTTATAACCCAACTTTGTTTTTCGTTTATTTCATTGTTCTAAAGCTTCTTAGGCTTTATTTCTAGGCCCTATGCAATTTTTCCATCTGCCTAAATCCCTTCTTCTTTTAAACCTCTCTGCTCTCAATCTGTTTTACTCTTAATGAGATTGGAGATAATAGACTTCTCCCAGGTCTTTGCTATTATACTCTGACATCTTCAGGCTCATTGTACTCGCTTTGTGCTGTAAGACATCCAGCAAAGTATCTTCAGAGCTTGTGGTGTGTGAAGGAAGCCTGGTATTCTTCAACAAAGGCACCATTGATGTGGTGTTTGTTCGAATATGTTGTTGCTGTATCGCTGTATACACAGGGGAGCCTAATGGAGTTTGTCAGAAAGGGACATAGGGAGCAAATGAACTGGAAGTATAATTTGCCCATTAGCTCTTGAAGCATTTCTCAGCATTTTCCTTTCATAAATCCATATTTTGAGAAATGAAAACGCATCCAGGGTTAGAATGTCCTAAAGATTCCTTACAGAATTAAGTAGGTTTGTGTTAAATCTCACTGACTCTTGAAAGCTGATAAAGTGTCACTTTTCACTTCGAAATAATTCAGTCCACACTTAACACTCTCTTCTAAATAACGAGAGTTGTGAATCGGGATTGGGCATAGGTGCCACGAAAGAGCTTCATAATTGTATTAACGTAGCTAATGTGAAATGCAGAGCAGATACCTAAACAGTTTGCCTTCAAGGGGAAACTAGAAAAATCTTGCCATTGGTAAGGCTAAATCTAGTTATTAGCAGTCACCAAGCTATCCCTTGGTTTGAAGGCAGCCCTGTTTGCCAATAAAGTTCTGTTTTTTTCACAGTTCCTTACAGCATAATCAAATCCATGAAATCACGGATAATACCTTTCAAGGACTGTCCTCCCTTCGTATCCTGTAAGTGTACATGGTTGCATACTGAGTAAAACAAGATAATATTTCTCATTCCCTCGTAAAATGATGTCAGGATTTGGTGTTACGAATCTGGTGTATGTCAAACAGCAAGGTATGCTGGATCCTAAGGTGAAGCAAACAATGTGCAAGAGACAGTAGCAGCAGCCAGTGTCAGTCCCGTTATTTTTATTCTTCTTTTTGCTTTTGTAGACTTTCACATGTATGTGTATCTAAAGAGATTTCTTTGCTAGTCTACTATTCTGCATTATATGCTATGTATTGGAGCATCCTAACTGTTTTTCTCGAGAGGAGCAAACCACTAAACAAAATTATCCCCTACCTTCACATCTCTAGCTATATGGAGATTATATGGAAACACTGAAATTATCAGGAAAAAAATCCAGAAATTGACAGGTGTTTTAAAGGGAATGTCTTCATATAAGTCATAGTGGTCCAGCAGGAGCTGGATCTGGAATTTGAAAACCAGCGAAGGAGATGCCCTTCTCTTTGTCCCTCTGTTCTCTTCATCCACCCCTTCTGACTTGCCCTGTGGCAGGTGTGGTTGTCACCAAAGTGATCTTCCTGGCATCTTCAGCCTGGGAATGGTGATGCCAGAGCCTGCCTCTGCCTTGGGAGCGCTGGCTGAGCTGCCAGGGCCAAGGAAGGAAGGGAAGGAGGCACTAATGGGATACAGCTGCTACCTTGGGAAGGGGGCAAAGCTGAATAGGTCTGACTGACCTATTCAGCTGAGATCCAGCTGCTACTGCACCTGCCTGGCTGGGGAGAGAGAGGAAACGGGACGGGTGTTCAGCTTTGCTGTCAAAGGTATAATGGATGTGTCACCGTAGGTTTTTTCTCAGAACAGTGGCTGTTACAAAGTTTTGATGAAACTGCTAAAATAACCTTATTTGGCATTCATTGCAGTGACCTCAGTAGAAATCGGATCCATAAGATCCACAAGGAAGCTTTCACCACCATTGGAGCTATTGTTAACCTGTAAGTAGGCTATTCTATACAGTGTGGAGTAACCAGAGTAACCTCCTCTCTCTATCATTAAATTGCTGAGATAGTAAATGCTTTTAGCTTAAAACTGGTACGTGTCCATCACTTGTTTCATCTCTGTGGATCACAAAACCTCTCACTAGCTGAATGTATGCAGGACACAGTAAAATGAGGCACACTTCTTTAAAGTGCCTGCTGCACCAACAGTCGTTTTCCAGACCTCAGCCTTGGTGCAGGACTTGAAAGACTTGGTACTCCTACGAAGTATTCTACAGGATCTTCAAACTTGCTTTGTTGTAACGCTGTCTTTATATTCATATTTTCAGAGACCTAAGTTTCAATGAACTCACTTCAGTTCCAACTGAAGGATTGAGTGGACTGAACCAGCTTAAACTTGCAGGCAATTCTGAGTTGAAAGAAGCTTTGGCAGCAAAGAACTTTGTGAAGCTCCGGTACGTTGGTAAATAGCACTACAGAGTGCCTCACTCTTACTTTGACAGTAACAAGCAATGTGACAATAAATGAAGGTGGTTTAGATGATACTCGTGACAAATGATCAGGCCCTTCACTGAGCCCTGTAGTGCCTCAACAGTGCTGTATATTAAGGTGCATCCTAACTATTCTAGTATAAAAGCCATTTGCAGACCATTTTCCTGCAACCTGTTATATTTTTCCTCCACCACTCTTCAGGCAGATATAATCAGCTGACTTCAGAGTAGTGGTTTGGATGGATTCCATTTGTTACTGAACTGAGCGCATCTGTCTTTCAGTGCCTGGAAAACGGGAACAGACTCGCAGGTGCCTGATTCCATAATCACCACACTTCATACATATGCTCTTAATTCTTGGAGGCAAATGATGAGAGCAACAGTAATCATTCAAATCGAAACCTGTTACTGATTTCAATAGGTGGTGGATCAGACAGGGATGAACTGTTTTGCATTTTCAAAGATCTTTGTACCCATTGATATTTCAGTCCTCAAAAAGTAGTTAAAAATTGTTTTCCATACTGTCCAATGGGAAAATGGAGATGAAGATATTGTTAATTTGTGTAAGGCTAATAGAGGATTCTGTGTCACTCTTAGAGTCAGGCGTTGGCAGTCCTGTGGAAACAACAGATTATTTTTTTTTGTTTTGATCTGTGTTTGAGAGCTAATGCATTGTGGGATCCTTCAGACCAATGTTCCTCAAAATATTTACAAGAACATAATTCAGGAGCAATACTGCAGACAGTTGATATTGTAGCCTTAAGTCAGAAAAATTAGCTTTTGGTCTGCTCTTACTGAATTGTTTACATGCACTTTTTAAAACTCTGTATGCAGCTGTACTTCTTTTCTACCCGGATTAATAGCATGTGCCATTTCTGGCAAACACACAGAAAGACAATAGCAAAAAAAAAAAAAAAATCATATTTCTGGTCAACAAAATGAACAGTGAAAAGGAAACATGCATTTTTAACATTGTGCTCATTTGGGAATTAACTTTCTTACAAAACAGTTACACTTTAATTAACTTCCGTGATTAATTTTCAATTTAATTTTCCACAGTAACACCACAAACAGAATTTGTTTGGTATAAGGAGGAAAAGTAAAAGTAAAGAGAGCTAACCATCACAGAATTACTTTGGTACTCCTTGCCGCAGACAAGACTTGAATGCATCACCTGTCCTTTTTCTCAGCGAAAAAGTTCATCAGAAATTGTTACAACTGATGCAATTTAATTTTTTTTTTTTTCTTAGTGACCAGACTGAAGACTTCAGTTTTAGGACTGAAGTGTGCCACTTAATGTTTTTTAATAGGTGATAACCTTGATCAAAGTTACAGCAGGTAACACCTGTCATTGTTCTGCCTGTATTTCAGGTCGCTCTCTGTACCATACGCTTACCAGTGCTGTGCGTTTTGGGGTTGTGATTCTTACTTAAACTCAGATGCTGAAGATTCCAGTCACCAAGATCAGGGTGCCTTGGTGGATCATGAGAAGGGTAAGTGTACTTAACCTAATGAGGAATACACGTTGGAACAGCAGTAGTTTCTTGGGTCAGACTAGACCAAATAACAGTGTATGTTGTCTTCGAGTAAGGAAATATGGAAAATGTAAATCTTTATAGGGATACAGAAACTGTCTCTGAAAGTGATCAGCAGTTGCTTGCAGATGGGCAATGCCATGTTATTTCTAAATGTGTGAAATGGATTTATCTGACAGTGTAAGAATTGCCTGTTTTTGAAACTATTTTAAACTGCCAGGATTGTTTCTGTCGTTTTCTGCTCTGGCAGAAATTTTATCGATCTTGGTATTTCAACCTTCCTGTTCACAAAGAGCTTGTCCTTGCCCTATCTAGTTCAAGGCCTGTAGATCTTTTCCCTGGTGGTGAAAAATGGTGCTTCTTTGTTGCAAAATACTGTGAGTAGCTACCCCAGGCAGTGGTAACTTAAACTGCTGCAGCAATTTCTGCACTGAGCATTTGACCGTATGTGGCTAACGAGAACAGCTCCACTTGTTATAGGCTTGAAAGTCAATGAAGTGTTAGGTCTTTGATCTTTCAAAGCTGTACTTCCATCCTAGGCAACTTCATTGCATTTCCCCCCCTTTTTTTTTTCTTCCTTTCCACAACTAACCTGTTTTTCATTTTATTTGGATACAGCTGATGCAGATGTTCTAAGAAATGATGAAAATGCGGAACTGGGACAGACTATTATTCACTGTACACCAGCAACAGGTAAATCTGTTAAAGTGCTTTAGCTCCATAGTGAGCTTCAGGCACGGTGTTATGCAAATAGCTGTCTGCAGAATTGCATTTCATTCCTCAGTCACTCCGTACAGATAAGGTTAAATTGTACAGTGCTTGGGTGAAACTTCTTTTGATGCCAATGTTGTTTTGGATGAGCAATCGCAAAGATCTGGCTCAGCTTTAGACATAGCGCTGTATGGGAGAACTGTGTTATGAAAAAAAAAAAATGAAGTTGGTTTCCATAAGCAGAACATGCTAGACTGTGATACCTATATGTGGAGCTTGCTGTGTTTAATGCACCGTCCCCTAATTCTGCGTTACTCTTGCCAAGGAAATATCTGTGGAGCAGACTGTATGAATGCTCATCTGTTTCAGTAAGAGGTCAGCCTGTGCTTTTAAAGGTTTATATTGAACTGCTGTCATTGGTGCTTTAAGCCAAGCTTGATGTCTTTGCAGGAGAGAGGATGAGGAACGCTCATGTGATCTGTTCCCTCAGCCCTGTGATAGCAGCATTAATTGCATTATTAATAGCAGAGGGCTGTTGCGAGTAGCTGGAGTAGCATCTTAAACTGCTACAGATATTTGTGCTATGAGTACTTTTATTGGCATACTGTAACTATGATTTGTGCTTGAGCAGTCCGGGAGTGTTGAAAGTCTTTGATCTTGCAGATGAATATTTTCATTGCTGCCCTTATGCTTATCTACCTTCTACTGCACATTTCCACACACGGTTCCGCTCAGCTCCTAAAGTGCTGGCTGTGCTGCCTCTTACTTCCTCACCTTTGCCATGGGCTCTCGAGAAGAGAGAAGCTTTTATACATCTTGTATCCTCCTGTTTGCATGAACAGGATACATAGAAGAAGGGGAAAGTATGCTTCCAGGAAAGTTGATTCTGGATGAACAGGGGTTTTCCAAGCCTTGTTTCATTCTTTTCTCCTAGACTGGTATTTTACATCCATTATGAAAATTCATCTGTTTGCTCTTCATCTTTTGGGATAGCTCTAGCTTTAGTGTACAGAATATTACAAGGATTTCTTGATCACAGCAAAAGAAAATTTGTGGTCAGAAAGTCAAATACACTACTAATGTAACTGTGTATGATCTGAGAATGAATTTGACCAATGCTGTGTATTTGCTTTTGATCTCCTGTTCACAGAATGAGAGTTCATATCGTGTGTTATACGGGTTAAAGCCTTTAGTTCTCTTTTTGCCCATGCCAGAGATACTGTAGCTCTAAAAGGAATGAAGAGCTTGTTTTACAAGTTCACAGTTTGCCTTGTTTTCACCGGTCCCTCCCATACTAACAACTTATTTTCCCCGCAGTGCTGTCGTCTGGTCATAAGTAGGACACTCCACCCACCATCTGAAGTTCTGAATCATTGCTCATCCCACAGATCCACTTCCCGCTTTGCCTAATGGCAGGAGTGGATTGCTGAACAGTGGCACTCACGTAGCACAGCACTGAAAGCAGCAAAACTCATCCTTCCTAGCATGAATTTCCCCAATGGGTTGGGAATGTTAGTGGGAGAGGAGGCGAACTTTGAACTATGATGGTTATACGCTGGGAGAAAGACAGGAAAGTGTGATGGATTTTGTTATTTGTCTAAAGATACCCCATTATACAGCCACTAGATAGAAAACAGACTTCACATTGATTTTGGAAACACAGAATTCACATTTTTAAATTTCCTAGGTAGGAAGTTGTTTTTATTTTTAAGTATATTCAGTTTAGAAGATTTTGCTGCATTATGTTGAATGTACTTCAAAAATAATTACTCCAATGAGGAACTCCTACTCAGGAATACCTGCAAAAAGGGGGATTGTACTGCTGATTTTACTGGTCTGATAATCCACTTAGCAGCATTATTTCTTGCTCAGAAACGAAGCTTGCTCGTTTAAACAAACAAAAAGATTCTTTCTTGACTCGTCAGTTCTGTTATTTCTGGAAGTTGCTGTAGGCCTTGGGAGTTTCTCGTACTGACGTTTCATCACTCTGCAGTCAGCGCTAGGAATGGGTTGTGCTCTCCTTTCGCCTGCCTCAAAGGAGGGTACGAGCGGCGAGCCCGAGGTGGCAGCGCGGTTTGGCGATCCTCCGCTTTGCCTTCGGCTCGCAGAGGGCCTGACTACATGCAGAGATCCCTAGGTATTGTGTTTAGGACAATTAGCAGTGCTTAATGGGGATGAAGGAGAGGTTAAACTCTTCTAATTGTTGCATGAAATCAGTGGGATTTCCCTATGGAATAAATAGCAATTAGAAGGATTAGAAGGGTAAACAGAAACAGTGACCTTTTTTTCTTGTCTCGCCTCATATATTTTGTTTGTTAGATATTTTATTATTTACCTTTGTTTTACCACTTAGTTCTTCACCTCAGTGGCACAAGAAGAAGAAAATACCATTTTTCTTGCATGACTTCGCAAACTCACAGTGCCTTCCAGTGATGAGGGGTGGGGGAGAGGACTCGCGGTGAATTCCTGTCCCTATTAAAGCTGATAAATTGAATTTGTCGGCTGTTTTACAGGTGTTTCCTTGTGGCCAAAAGCTACTCCGGAAGGCGCGTTTGTGAATCATTTTTTGAGATTTATAAGGGGAATGGATTTTTTTTTAAGTTGGTTTTGAACTTCAGATTTTAATTAGTTACCAACTTTTTAATCACGTATGAAATATTTAAGAAAAAATATTGAGGTGGCACTAATAAAAGTTGTTTTGAGTAGCTAAAAGGTAATTAGGTTTGTTTATCTAGCTTGTTTACACAAAGTATTCCCAAGTGACCATTCATCGCAGTAATTATTATTTCAGGCATAATTAATTAGTAAATAGCTTCAGCAGAACAATTTACTTTCAACTGACCTATTTAGCTGTTCAGCTGGGTACTCTATTCAAGAATTAATGAATGAGGAGTGCTCTTGTAATACCTTTGAGAATCTTGCTTATTAAGGCGCGATTTTTCTTCCTAAATTGGTTGTCCTTCTGTTTTTTTCTTCTAGGTGCTTTTAAGCCTTGTGAATATTTACTGGGAAGCTGGATGATTCGACTCACTGTCTGGTTTATTTTTTTGGTTGCTTTGTTCTTCAACCTGCTTGTCATGTTAACAATATTTGCATCTTGTACTCCATTGCCATCTTCGAAACTGTTTATAGGCCTGATTTCTGTCTCTAACTTATTCATGGGAGTCTATACTGGTATTTTAACTTTCTTGGATGCTGTCTCTTGGGGGAGATTTGCTGAATTTGGCATATGGTGGGAGACTGGCAGCGGTTGCAGAGTTGCTGGGTTTCTTGCAGTATTCTCATCAGAAAGTGCCATTTTTTTCCTGATGTTGGCAGCTGTTGAACGGAGCTTCTCTGCAAAGGAGATCATTAAAAAGGGGAAAAGCAATCGCCAAAAACAATTTCAGATTGCGGCAGTTCTTGCTTTCCTGTGTGCTATGGTAGCAGGTTGCTTACCACTTTTCCATAAAGCGGAGTATTCGGCATCGCCCCTCTGCTTGCCCTTCCCCACTGGAGAGACACCTTCACTAGGCTTCACAGTAACTTTAGTGCTCCTCAATTCATTAGCATTTTTGCTAATGGCTATTATCTACACTAAACTTTATTGCAACTTGGAAAAAGAGGACCTCTCCGAAAACTCCCAGTCCAGCATGATTAAGCATGTTGCTTGGCTAATCTTCACGAACTGCATCTTTTTCTGCCCTGTTGCATTTTTCTCGTTTGCACCATTGATCACTGCAATTTCTATCAGCCCTGAAATAATGAAGTCTGTTACGCTGATATTTTTTCCGTTACCTGCTTGCCTGAACCCAGTTCTGTACGTATTCTTCAATCCAAAGTTCAAGGAAGACTGGAAGTTGCTCAGACGCCACATGAGCAGGAAGAACGGAGCAGTAGCAATTTCCGTCAACGCTCAAGGGGGCTGCGTGGCGCAGGATTTTTACTATGACTGTGGCATGTACACACATCTGCAGGGTAACATTGCCGTGTGCGAGTGTTGCGAATCGCTCCTCTTGTCCAAGCCCGTGCCATGTAAACACTTAATCAAATCACACAGCTGCCCCACGCTGGCAGTGGTGCCTTGCCAAAGGCCAGACGGCTACTGGTCAGACTGTGGCACCCAGTCCGCCCACTCCGACTACGCGGACGAGGACGACTCTTTCGTGTCGGACAGCTCAGACCAAGTGCAGGCCTGCGGCCGTGCTTGCTTCTACCAAAGCCGAGGATTCCCTTTGGTTCGCTATGCCTACAACATCCCAAGAATTAAAGACTGAAAGGCTTCGCCATCACCTCTGCTGACGAAGAGGTGTAACGCTTCGTAGGCCATTACCTGTTTTGACCTTTTCAAGCAGGAAGCACTTTTGTAATCGTTGTTTAGCGTCATTTGTAAAGAAGGGAAGTGGGCAGTAATTTCTTGAGCCATACATTTAAAAATAATTAAACAAATAAATAAATTGCCCTGCCTGTAAATAATTGGTAAACCAAATTTGTTACCGGTATTTTTACTCTTTCCAAGCAATAGTGGTTCCTTTTATACAGTTTTTACATGCTAATGGTCTGTTTCCATGTTGTGCTCCAGTTGTATTTTACTTCTGCTGTTGGTGAGGTAAGTTCGGATGATTTTTTTTTCCTGCCAAAGCACAATATAAAGGACAGCTGTTAATATTAAAGAAATTATTTTTAAATGTGACTTTTCTATGATTAAGCAAACAACTCTCTTGCTAGCTTTGTATAGTGTATTCAGCATTGAATCTCAGGATGAATTTTACTGCAGGGCCAAAAAAAGGGATTAATTCTCCCACACATAACTGTGAGAGCAATATAGGAATACCGTGTTTGTTTTGTATTTCAAGCCAATGTTCAATGAAAAAAAAAAAAAGATTGTTATAATAAAAGCATTTGTAATCCACAATATCTGCAGACTATGAAACAAGAATATTAACAGCTGTCGGGCATAATCGGGCTGAACGCATTTTTCAGTGACGATGCATTACTTCAGGTGAACCACAGCAACTTTCTTCAGTATTATGCAGTAGGGTCACGCTGTCAGAAGGAATATCGATGCATCGGGTAGTGTGTTTGCAGTGCTGTCAATGTATACAGCTCACGTGTTTGTAGAAAAAGACTGGCTAATATTCCGCAGCCTGTTGAATGTTAGTGCACCCCAATAATATATATGAATAGATTGAGATTTTAGCAAATGGAGAGAAGACAGAAAGGAATTTTGCAATAAAAGAAAAGCATTTTTGCCTGTTATTTTACTGAGTGTGAAGTACACTGTGCAAAGTCACTGATTGTCATATAAATCAGTGCATTATTTTTAAACCATTTAAGTATTGAGATCCAAATCATTTAAGTACAATCAGTGATCCATTATCTCTAATTAGTTTAAATTTGATCAATATAAAGTTACGAATGCATGATTAAGTAATTATGTTCCTTGAACAATATGATAAATCAAGAGCAAATTCACTGCCATCCCAGTTACTCTGGAGACATTCTTCTTAAGATTTAAAGCTAGATTGCTGTTTTGAGAATTAACCTGTATATACTGTTCATACAATGAATTTTTATCTTTGTATTGTAAATTATTTGATAGAACACATGATGGGAAATGTGGCTTCAGTTCATTTTGTTAATTAAAGCTACCTCCTAAACAATAGTGGCTGCCAGTAGCAGAATGTTTAAAACGTGGTTTATATACTTTTTGCATTGTAAATAGACATGGTTGTATATTGTCACTGTAATAAAAACAGAATCCTTGTATATCGAAATCATGTAGTTTGTATAAAATATGGGAGGATAATTTACTGTATGCTGTTAATTTTGTAAGCCAAAATATTCATATGTAAAAACAAAAGAGAAGAAAACCAACCCAGAGTTGTTAATTCTTATATTTACACTCATGAATATTACACTCATCTGCAATTAGCATGGAATGTTACACTGAAAACAAATAAAGGGTACATGAATATTGATTGTTATTTATCTTTGTTTTTCAAAAGTTTAGGCTGAGAATGGTGCACATGCATGAAATTGTAGACCACAACAAGCATAATTAATGTGGTTAGAGTTTTGGGAAGGAATAGCCAGCAAAATAAGAAAGTTGCCAGTTTACATGTGGATTTATGACCTGTGACTAATGCTGCCTCATGGCTTGCAAAAGATGAAAACCTTCAGAGAAGTGCTTGCCCTCTCACAAAGCAATCTCTTTTAAAAAAGACGTTGTATTTAAGCTCAAGTGTGTAGTATGGCTTGGAAAACCATACAGATGATGATTTTGTTTTTGATAGCATTTCCATGCTAGGTGTTACTTTTTTTAAGCCATAGTTTTTTAAGAGTCACAGTTTGTTCCATGCTCCCTCTGTTGGCCGACTTATCACAGGTAACAAGAATACTTCTCAAAAAGGAAAACAAATTTCAGATGCGATTGTATAATCAGCAGGAAGGGAATCCAACTATCAAGCTTCCAGCTGCATTTTCCAACAATATTTTTGAGCATAGATATATGTTGTCTTCTGTTTTACAAATAAGTCTTCTCTGAAATGCTATTAAAATGGTCAAATGTGGTTCATTTAGAATTCTAGTATTTCATTATGCCGCAGTATGCTTTTTGGAGTTGTTACGCTAACAGTTAACTTTCAATGCAGTCAGTCCAGTGTCTTCCAACATGCACAGGTTTTCCTGGTAGAAGTGAAGGAACACAGGCAGTAGCTACTAAAATCAACCCGTCGAGAAGCAGTGCTGCCAAACTTGCCTGTCTCAGCATCTCCACACGCCTGACACGATCACGTAAGGAAAACGCAGAGAAATCCAGCCACCAGGTACTAAATAATTCCTTTGCCATATCTTTTTTGCTGGGCAAGCTGATCTCTGTAGCTGGGCCTCACGTTTGAATGTTCACAGCTGCAACAGAGGAGACATCTGCTGAGAATTCACTCCCTCTGCTATCAGGTATGCGGGGACAGCTTGCCTGGAAGCAGTGCTGTGTTGGCAATGCGTGGGGGGGTCGGTTAGCTCTGTACAAGTGATGTCCAGAGCAGCCTTCTGCCCAGCTAAGCAAAGCTTCCTAATCTCCATTTTGATACCCGAGCAAGTGAAACCTCACAAGTTACATCCTTCTTGGGTGTCCACAGGAAACAAACCCTCTGATTTCCTAAATTCTGGAGGTAGCTGGAACTATTTTTACAGTGACAATGTCACTTACCTTGTTTCTAAACCCCGCTAAACAGCTGTTGTACTGAGCTCCAGCACCAAATTGAGCAGACAAAAAGAATTTGCTGTTTGCTTTAAACAAATGAAAACTTTTGAGCAAGGAGGAGATTTCTGCTGTGGTGAGGAAGCATCCTTCTGTGGGGGGACAGAGGGAAAAATATAAAGTGCCAAAAGTTGTTGCAAAGATATTCCACACCTTCCCTCCATCAGGTAGTTTATGGACAGCTCTTCACCTGCTCTATGGAAGTATTCTGGTGAGATCTCTTAATCTGAAATGGAGCCTTTTTATTCTCTTACAGAAACAATGCATCCACTTGGCAACTGTTTGGTCTAGATCCCTTTTGCTTTTTCTCAGTTCTTTCCAGTAGAACTTCCTGAGTTTAATCACAAATTTACTCAGAAATTTCAAAGTTGCACAAGGATATTTTTGACTTCGATTACAATTTTTAAGCCTTCGGTTTTAATTTATAGGGTAATATTTTTAATTAAAAGCACAGTGCACAGTTTGTTTCATATGTGCTCTCAATTTAATAACTTTTAATTACATGGATTCTTTTGATCTTTTACTGCTAGCATAATAAGTTTATTTTTAGCTAGGGATTTTTAATATTGCCTTTCACATACTGTACAGTAGAATTTGAGCAATTTACTCTGGAGCTACAGTTCAGTTGAATATGATTCACAAAATAAGGAAATGAATGAAAGGTGGAGTGGGATCATGTATCACAAATTACTGTTTCTTTTTTTTTTTTTACTGCTCTATAGTGTAAGAACTTGGAGAAAGAATGGACACATTCTGTAGTGTTGTGTTCATGGCATTACATTAATATGAAATATCATTTAGGTTTTACTTAAGAAATACTAGTTAATGGTGAATGTGGCATTTATTATAAGGAAAATGGTTTAGATTTGAGAGTAACAACATATGAGGTATATCGATGGTTTCCAGTAACAAAAGTTATATAACTTATGAGTGTCTTTTGAAAATTTCAGCCCAAAAGTGAGTGAATAAATCTGCTAATTGCCGAAGCTTTAAAAGAGTATGAGGACTGAGGTAAAGACTTTGTATATACAAAGTAGCTAAACAAATGAAGGCCGTTCAATAGCAGCAAGCTGTGATCTCCAACTAACACAAAAGCAGATGCATTTTGCTTGAATATAAGGTGAAATCCAGCCAACTGAGTTGAGCAGGAATCATGCTATTGATTTGAAAAGATGAGATTTTGCTTATCTATGAAACGGGAAGTCTGTTTCATAGAATTCTTGCACAGTCCCCTAAAAAGAGCAGCTCATCTTCTCAAGGCTGCGGTCCTTGAAAACAGTTATGTGCAACCAACAGAAAATCTGGACTGGGACCAGAAGTGGGTACGGCATATTGCAAGGATGAGAACTCACCAGAAAGTGAAGGAAAACTGAAGGAATCCAAGAGCCCTCAGGTTTCACAGCCTCTAATTAAGCAGAATTAGAAATGTAGGCACAAAAATGGCTGATAGAATGGCATAGACAGTGATTGGTCAGCTCTGATGGTGACTGTGGAGCCAAGGAGCTTTCTTTCTTGCTCATGCACCTGCTGCACCACTTACTTTTCCCCACACCAGAAAATCTGAAGACTCAGGGAGGCTTTTTAAAATCAGCTATGTGTGGCTCAAATTTTGTATTTTTTTTCTGTTTGCAAGTAAAATGTAGGTATGTATTCTCATAAATGTGTGCTTAGTTGATATCAAGAAGCTTAAGACATGTTGTTTATGCCTTAGTTTGTGCCTCAATTTAGTCTTTTTCTTGTCAGTAGGATTATTTTATGCTTTTTCTGTGTTCCTGAGTGCAAGTGTGGAAGTAAACATTACATCTGAGAGCAATGTCATTAGATTACTTTCATTAAATCTGACTAGTATTAATCAACTGAGAGGTTTCTTCCTGATGGCCCCTACATTCTCTGAGGCTGAGCTGATCAGATTACAGCTGAATTTCTAAAATGCAAATACTTTATAAGGAAGAGTTGGCAAATTCACATATGCTATAGAGTTGTCAAAACAGGGTAGTTAATAATTCAGGGTAGCTGATTTATGTCTAGAATTGAATTCATTTCTCTATTCCAGTTACCTGTAAAATTGCTTTCTCAGCACCATTTTCTATCTAAAATATTTTTTCAAGTACAGTAGATGACAATTAGGGATTACATGTGAGCAATTAGTCACAAGCATTTGGAAGTTCAGACACGCTGACTGGCTTTCAACAGACACAATGTATAGGTCTGTGAATATATAGCTCTGGGTTTACTCTGAATGTAACTCCTGTTGCTAGATAGCTTAAAGCACTTCCTCCATAGTCTGTGATGGTGTTGGTTCAGTTAGCACTGAACAACTGCATGTAGGTTTTGTCACTTCTATGGTGAGAACTTCAGCTGATTTTTCACAACAGGAACAACTGTAAGGGTGTGTGGATGTGTGCATGCACCTACATACACATATATACACACATTCATTCACCACATTCAGTTGTTTATGGCAACTTTCATGCTTCATCGTGTCAGCTTGGTTTTGCTTGTAGGCTTTCATAGTATTAGTACTTGATTCCTGCATAGAATCCATAGCAGATGGGGGCTTTTTTAGCAGTGTGAGATAACTAGTGTGGTGAGCTCCTGAAGTCCTCGATTCAGTGAGGCGGGTTATTTTTTCTTTCTTTTTTTTTTTTTTTTCTTTTCCCCCTCTTATTTAAGACTGTTGCCTTTCTTCACTATGAAATGGGCTTTAAGGTCATAGGAGGTTTTCAAGCTTTCATAAGATATATTGCAATTATCTTGGTCTGCAGCTTGTTGAAATACTTGAAATTTTCATGCCCACCACGATGTGAAGCTTCGCTCGTGCTGCTTGCTTAGCCATGCACTAAACAACTTTCAAATGTTTTTCACCTATTAGCTGCATACAGCACATACATAGACACGCATGTAAAACTATAGATGGTATATGTTTACCAAAGCTTGATGTGTTGCATAGTGCACCTTGTATCCTAAGACTTGCCTAATTTAAAAAAAAAAAAAAAATGTTGTAACTTTACTCGGCATGAAATTTAGTTTCTAGTGATATTCTGTTGTCTCCAGTGCTTGAATCATCAGCTCAAGTTATTTTAATTGGTGTAATTTGTTGTCTATTAGAGACTGGAGCTAGTAATACTTGAATATCTATTTGATGATGATAAGCTCAACAATCTACCACAGGTGACTAGAGTTATTTTAACATCATGAATACCAATTTGCTGCATAGTGAGGTAGTCAATATTACAGGAATGCGTAGATGAGAGGGGCAGTCAGGCCTTTTTTATATTTTTCAGCCTGCTCAAGGATGGTTTCAGATGAGTATCAGCTGTGGGGTAACATTTGGTTTTTCCTTACAGAAGCCATAATCGTATTTCTCCAAGTTGCCAAAACTGCAGTTCCCATGAGATGGCAAGCCAAACGAAGAAGCTCCACCAGTGGAAAGGGGAAATCCCTCACGCCTCACCTCTGCCTCTCCCTCCTTCCCCTTCGTGGCCGAGCGCTCCTTGCCCTTTGGCCCCATCGCATGCCCGACCTCTCTGAGAGCTCTAGCTTGCTCAGACCGCAAGTTACTTGGCCAAAGAGCCGGGCGGCTTTCTACGTCACCAGTGAGGTAACGGGGCTTGGTGAAGGCCCTGGTGCGCAGAAGGAGGGAGAAATGCACGCTGCTGGTGGCCGGGGGAGAGGCTGCCCGTCGGGCAGAGGAAGGAGGGACGGGGCTGCCCGCAGCAAGTATCGCCTGCCTTAAAACCCCAACCGATCCTGGGGGCGTTGTTGAGGAAGGAACCGATGATGGCACGGAGCCGTCTCCCGGCTCCTCCGCACTCACTTGAGGCGCAAATCAGGGTTGTACGGGGCGGGTGGCCATGTTGTATCAGTGAGCCAGTGAAACTCAAGGTATTAGGGCAAGTCAAATGCCACAGGTGTCTTTCCTGTTTCAGACAAAGCGTTTTTAATGTAGGTGCGTGTTTTACAACTTGGTATCCCACTGAAAATACTTTCTCACAGGTGGGGGGGGGG
>VXAA01005315.1:599817-703372 GCA_013399115.1 Anseranas semipalmata
GTGGGCTCTGAGAGCGAAGAGCCCCTCAGCCCCGCCAGCTGCTCCCCCGCTCCCCGACCCGGCTCCCCCGGCGGCGTGGAGGAGGAGGAAGAGGAGGAGGAGGAGGAGGAAGAGGAGGAGGAGGCGGAGGAGGGGGCGGCGGCGGCGGCGGCCTCGGCTCCCCGCAGCCGGGCAGGCGATAGGTAACCGTGCGTCTGGGCCCCGGCGCCAGGGGCCGGGCACCCGCGGCCCGCCTCCCGCCGCCGGGGCCTCTCCTGGGGGTAGGAGAGCCACGGGCGTAAACACGGGCTCGTTTGCGTGGGTGAGCGCCTGAGGACGGGGCAGCTCCTTCCTCTTCTGCTCTGTCTTCGGAAGGTGCAGGTTATCGCGTTCTTTCTGAGCGGCTGGCTGGTTTTGTGGGTTTGTAAAATACCCGTAAGCTGTGGACCTGAGCCCCAGGGTCTTTGCAAGTTAAAAAGGCACAACCATCCTTGTCATCCCTTTAAACGTTCTTGGAGACCGAAGGTCCGTTTTCCCTTAATGTATATAGCTACATCCAGAGTCAGTCTGGTTTGTATGAAATGTGCAGTTCCCGTTCCCGTGGCTTTATTTCATTCCCTTTTAGCTGCATGCAAACTTCATATGTCATCTTTCGCTTGGGACCTCCTGTGCTTGACAGGAGAATAAATACACAGACACACACACCCTTTTCAAAAGAACGGGGTAGCACAAGAACTGCCTGGTTCATTTTCCATATTGTGGAATGTGACATTTCCCAATGGGAAATATGCAGCTCTGTGCACTAGCTGGTAGTGGGTGCATCTAGCAAGACACCAGTGGGGCAAGGGAAGAACAACCGAGCCTCCTTGCGATGCTGCGTGGGGGTCTCATGCTCCCCCAGAAAGCAGTGCGCAGCGCCAGGATGAGGCAAAGGAATACGGACCGCGCTGAACTTTTCTTGCAAGCGTTTCTTGAAAGAAGTGCTAAAAATCCAGGAAAAATGTTCAAATGTACTCAGAAGCCTGTAAGTAAAGAAGCTATTAGCCTGTTCATGGTCCCTCCTATCCTTTTAGCCCTTCCCAGTAAGTGATTTTGTTCACGTACCTTGAAGCTCTGTAGCACTTGGGTCAAACTGCTACATATCTTTGCAGCTTGAGATGCTAATTGAAACAGCTCTCAATTTTGGGGCCTGTTGGTACAGTATTTACTGGCAGCCGTAAGCTGCAACTGAAGACCTGTGTTAGGGCTTGAGTTGGAACAGACTCATTAAAGTCTGTGGGCACAATATAAACTTCATTCATACATACCCTGCATCTGAATAATACTGCTGCTGTATTGTAATAAGTGTCTACCAAATGTTCATGTAGTAGCTTCCGTGTGTAACTGCCAAGATCTCAAAGGTATAATAACAAACAACACTTCTTACACAGCAACTACCCCCCCATACACAAACACACTTTCTCAAAGAGTCTTTTTGTTGTTATTGTCCTCTTAATTAGCCGGAGGCAGAGGTTTAACGTGGGAAATTTAATATTTGTAGAAGCTGAAAACAAGGCCTTGTGAAATGGTGTTAGGCATTTTCATACTTTCAATATAGATCAGTATTATGTGTGATGGTGTGACTTCAGTGAACGTATGGTAAATAATAATCACGGTGTTCTGTTAATCAGATTTCAGTTCTAATGCCAAGCACATCTGATTTGATTTAAGATACTTATTTAAATACAAATATACACTTCAGAATGCGGTACTGCAAGAAGTCTTGTTTCAGTTACTCTGAGGAAGGTCATAGCTGTGAATATGCTAGCATTTCAGCAAGGGGTCCTATGAAATTCAAGTTTTGTGTGGCTCAAAACACATAATCAGCATGCCAGGGAGAGTGAGACTGGTGGCCAGGATGCGCGTTGAGAGGGATTGGGTTCCATCCTTGCTCTGGTGCGACCTGAAAGCTTTAGGCAGAGTACTGCAGAAGAGGGGAAATGTTTCTCCTGACAGTTCTGCATCTTCAGCTTGTGTTTTCCTATGTTTAAACTTCATTTTCTGTTATTCCTTACTTGTATTTAATAAGTTTTTTGTTTATTACTCTGAATATTTTTTTGAAAAGTTAACAGCTTGAACTCTCTAATTATTGATCTAAGAAAACACGTAGTGAATAATGTTTTTTTGAATTCGTTCCTTCTGTTAGTACTTTTTTCCTAGGTTAGCCTAGTATGTCAGCATTATTTTGGTACAAAGTACCATAATGCAAATTGTGCCGAGCAAAGGAATGTGTTGAGGAAGTATCCCTGCCCAAAACATCAAGTCTGGACAAAGTTACATTGGTTTGCTGAATTTGAATGCATAATACCTTTATCCTTATCTTTAATAAACTCTCAGCTATTTTCTAACAAAATGTGTTATTATGCATTCTTAAGTTGCATCCCTTATTATATCTACCTGTTTAAAAACGGCCTCTGTTAAATTTTTGGTCTTTATTACTGCTTTAGCATAAAAGACCTAGGGTGCAGCAGGTGTTGGACAGCACTGTGCTTGGGAGTGCTTGGCCTGTGCTGCTTTTCTCCGTACGTTGTCTGGATGTGTTCTGTCAGTTCCATTGCGCTACCGCATCTTTGCAGCAGCACAGTATAAAGAGGGTTGCAGGCTGATTCTGTGGAGGGAACGTGACCCTTTTTCAGGTTAGTTTCAACATGAAGCAGTTCCCCTGGACTTTTCACAACATGACCAGTGAACGGTCATGCGTGCATGTTAGCACACGCATGTGGTTGACAGCAATGGAGAACGGTAGGACAAAACTGCACATCGTCCCCAAATGCTTGCTATCACGGAAATATATTCTAAAGGTTACTGGGACAAAATGTTTTGCAATAGAGTATTGCTATTCCTTGTGAATATGCAATACTTCTATATTTATAAAAAATATGTTATGCTTAAAAGATTTATTTCAGGAGCATTAACATAATATACTTGTTTGGGTGACTCCTTCATAGCTTGAATTAAGCAAGCAGAATTACTCACTGTAGTGAAGTGTGTAGGTAGGTGTTTTCGGAGTACATACGTTCCTATAAAATACTAATGTGAAGTGTAATTTCATTGTTTTGTTGCTAAGAAAAAAATCTTGATAGGTTAGAGGAAAGCTTATAAAGAAATCTACTGGCATGTTATCAATTTTTGTTGACGTAGAGCCTAATATACTTTCTTACTTAGGAGGGAGTACATGTAGAGAACATTAGAGAAGATATTTCTGGCCTTAGGCTAGGATGGCTGCATTATTCATGAATAAAGAAGTTGTGAGTGAGTTAGGCAAGGTGACCTACTAAAAGTCTAACCTTGTATAATCTCATCGTGTTGTGTGCAAGCCATATTTCTTATGTATATTTCCTATGAATGTGTTTTAAGAAGGAAAATTTTAACTATTAGAGTGAATGGATTCTTGATGGTGAGGTTGCTTGATATCGTTAATCCAATTCTATAGGACCTGAAAGAAGGAAAAATAATCTTGGTTATCCTTTGCATGTGCAAAAGGCCACTTGATACTTTGAGCCTCTCAGTTATCAAGGACAGGATGCTAATGTAAAATCTCTGATTTCCCTTGGTCTCCGTATGTGAGAAGGAAGGTGACTCTTTGATGTTTCTGGTGTTGGTTTTGTTTAGTTCATAAAAGGTAATGCTTGAATCTGTTCCACAGTTAAGAACGGTAAGGAAAAAAATCACTAACAAGCTAGAATTTAGTAAGTAGAACATAAGCGGGGTGGTCAGAAATACAAAATAAATACTTTTTAGAATACTAATAAATAATAAATAAATAAAATAACAATTAAATAATAAGATCAATGCTGCTTGTCTAGACAAGTCGAAAAATAATGTCGCAATACAAAGAAATGTCATTTTTTGAGGCAGCTGCACTGGTTAACTTGTCGATGAAGTATATTACAGATAATATTATTTTACATTTCTCATTTTTAACTCAGGAAGGCTGAAGACTCGGAAATAACAGAAGGAAAGGAACAGTCTCCTTTGAAAGATAATCTTTCACCATGGGAAGAATGGTTCATTGGGAAAGAGAAGGAACTACGTGCCCGCTTACAGGCTAGAGCTGCAGAGGTGAATACATCTGATTAGCTTGACATCAAGTCTAATAGAAAATAGCAAGCAGCAAATACAGGATTTTTTTTTCTGTTGGTTGTGGAAAAACAAGTAGTTTTGTCCATTATTTTTAGGGTTGTTAGCCCTCCACAGTGTTTGCGTTTGACAATGCTGATGTGATTCACGCTATGCACATTCTCTTTTGCTAAATGTTGCACGTCATTGAAGTGGTGCTTTATAATATTTTTCTTATTCTACTGTCAGGTAATGGTTTGAGTTTAAAAGAGTAAAACATTTATGTAATTGCTACCTTGATTTTCATCATGGGTACGTATGCCTGAATGTAGGTAGTAAAACACGACAGGGTGTGTGCTGGGCGTAAGCATGCCAAACTACTTGGTTAGACATGAGGCATGGTGTTGTTACCCGCATAGTGTGTAATTACACAACTGTTTGGTGTCATTTCCCAGGCTGTGCTTCTCTGTCCTAGGTTTTATTTCCCTCCATCCATCTTTTGCCCCCTTGCAAACAAACAGTTCTTGAATACTGGGGCTGGGGCAGAATTATGTGAGTGCACTATATCTTTTCTTGATTAACATATTTGTAGTTGCAGATGATTAAATGACTGTTGTTTAAAATCAAGTTGGAACTATTGAGTAGTGGTTAGAAACATTGCATCAAAGTTGGATCGCTTTAGTTACTGATTTACCATTTGACCTTGAGTAGAGTGCTAACCTGTCTGTGATTCACTTTATCTGTAAAGTGAATGTAACGTGTATTTTTTTTATGTGGGTTACCTCGTGCTGTTTATAAAACACCCACCACTGGAAGGTTCTAGAACAGCATTTTAGAGGTCAGCATAACACCAAAATAATTTGTTAAACTTGAGGAGTATTTTCTGATCTGTTAGTATTCACCACACGTTTCATACCTTCCCCTTTAGGTTCCAGCTTGGTAGTTGTCTGTGTTTATAGTACTACAGATTGAGTTCCCATTGACTGAGAGGACGTTTAAAAGGAGGAGTGATTTATTATGTTCAATTGTTTCCAGAGCCCGACTAAAATATCTATTTCCAGTTCATGTTCTAAAAAATTATACAGTTCCATTGTTTGTATTTCATGTTTCTGTGTTGACTGTCAACCGTCTTTTCCAAAATTTTAATGAAGGAAAATATTCTAACTCTAATGCTTACATTGTTTTAACTATAGCGATATTGGCAGTATTGAGCATGTTTGTATAGGTGGCTATGACATATTAAAGATGTATACTTTTGCTTTAATTAGGAAATGAATATACAGCTTGAGAAAATGAAGCAAAAGCAAGAATGTGAAAGAAGGAAAAGGCTAGCTGAAGAAAAGCACAAGGAATGGATGAAAAAAAAAAGAGAAGAGGTAAGTACTGCTTTGCCTGTAACAATTCTAGCACATACCATGATTAAGTAAACCTATTTAAAATTTACTTAGGCTGTTTGGAACAACCATGTTTTTAGTTTGCTGAAAGAATGACTGTTTTAATTGAAAATTACAAAACCACGTCAACATAGTTAAACATTTTTCCAAGACTGATTTCTTTTTTTCCCATGAGGTATAAAGAGATTTGTTTTCTGAATAATCAGATAACTGACAATTGGCCTACATCTTGTGCAGCAGACTTCTGATAATTATAGCTGGGATTCTGGTCTAGGGTATACCCTAGTCTTTCTGACTTCCTACATTCAATGCCCAAGCATATTGGGTAAAGCGTGCAACTTAACTGCAATGTCTTGTACACCAAGTAGGGCCAGAAAAAGGATTTAGTTAAGTACCGCTGTGGACAGGCAAATAGTATGGTAGAGTTTAGAGGGATAATTGGGGTGTGAGGCCAGATTCAGGAAATTCTCAGTAGACCACAGCTAGCAATTGGGAATTCCTTTCTGCAAAAAGTCATTTCAGAGTGGGATCAAGAAATCTTTTTCAGTCCTCTGGAGAGGACGCCTAAGTCCAGTGTCAGAAGCAGACAGAATCCTGATCTCTACAGGACAGTACACAGCCCTGTGTCACACATACAGTGCGTGCACTGAGTGGCAAAAATGGAAAAGCTTGGGAGATTTGGTCTTGTTCAGCCCCTGGTAATTCATGGGCATATTTGTTCATTGTCTTATGGTCTGTGGCAATACCAGTTACTATTCTGTACTTCAGGTTCTCAATAAAATCAGACAAAAATTGATTTAAAATATCACAAGAGTACTACTTGGGCTAGATATTCAGGTCTAATACATTTGTCTTCACCATTTCATCTTCAGATTCAGTCTAGAACCACTAAAATAACCTGTGTTTGGATCTAACCTCCTAATTTCTCTCAGCCTCAATGCTGACTGGATGATTAGCATAAATCTGCACCACAACAATCCTGCTTCAAACGTTTATTATGGTGTAGAAAGGATCCTTCCTTATTGAAGCACACAGCAAAAAGTAAAAGATTTATTATTCAGCACGAACAATGCCATTTTCCTCTTCTAAAACACAAGTTGCAGTTGTCAGTAACTATTCATTGGCTTGAATGAGTTTGGGTTGCCTGTTAAAGTTTTTCACTTCATAGTTTAAAACAGTGAAAATTGTCTCTCAGTGTCTGTCTCAATCAACTTCTGTAAATCTCTACCTATTTGGGTCCTCCTTGAAACTTTGTGTTTTTGGATTTACTGACACACTTCTTCCTTTCCATTGTCAATGGGAATAGGAGGTCTTATTGATGGTACATCAGCCCAGAGGACTGTGGGGGGAAAAAAAAACACATTTGTGTCTGGACTTCTACATGTTGTGTTTTGGAAGGATAAGGTCATCCTTAGGCCATGTCCCAAGCACTTACCAAAAGTAATCTGATTTTCATTCAAATCAGATGATTCATTGGCTAGTCTTTTCTGTAAACCGCACTCAAATCAAGAACAAACTGAACTAAAAGGCTTAGCTGTCTTTAGAATATTAACATTTGTGCTGCATCGTCCTCGCCACTTCAAGTTTCCACAAGAGTATCTGTGGATCTGAACACAGACTGAAGGATAAGCATATCAATTTAGTGGCTAAGAGTGTATTTAAAATTGCATGAAAATTTCGTGTGAAGTTAAAGGTTGGATTCATGAATACTTGCTATGATTTTCTTGGGGAATGTGTGTACATGTATTTGGGGAAGCCCTCTTTATTTCCTCCTACAAGCATGAAAAGGTGCTTCTTCTTGAGGGCATAACTCACAGTATTCTTCACTGAGATGAGCATTAAGCAGTTACCCTTTTCATATCTTTCTGATTCTCACCCTGTGTGTAAATTGCAGAAAATGCTTTACTCTACAAGAGGCAGTCCTTTCAGGGATGTTACCATATAATCATAAGTAATCATAAATGATCTCCACAAATCTGTAATTCTTCCCCATTGCTGAATACTATACAGAGGAAGGAAGTAAGGGATGGTTGAGCATACATGAAACTTTTTCATTCATTTTGAGGGCAAGGTCTTTGGGCAGCTCCAGGACACTGCTGGAAAAAGCTTTGTCCTGTGAATGTGAGAGATGTTTATGCCAGAATTAGAATATCTGTATGTGCATGAAAGCATTCTTCTCTTTTTCTGTCAGGTTTCTTGCATTTTGTTATGTGGCAATGTTAGTTGTGATGCTCTGACAGTCCTTTCAGGTCAGCTTAGGAAGCAACACTTGAGGAACATTTTTGTTTACTGGCAGTAGTTTTTTTTGTTTGTTTAATATCTATTTAAAACCGTGTAATCTGAAGTTTTTACATGCTTCCAGTCATGTTGCATAAATTATTTTTGAAAATAAAGGTGTCATCTCCATATAATAAGCTTCTATGTAAATAGCTTTTGTGATTTTAAAGGTTGAAAGTAAACTAGAAGTGATATTTTGAAATATGAGCTATCAAAGAACATTGTAAGCTGTGAAATATGTATGCAAATATAACAAAATTTTGCAACTCACCGGGAAGTAAAAGCTTAATAAAATAAACTGTCGGGTGCTATCCTGGTTCTACTAATGCCTTTACAAATTTCATTAAGATACTAGATCTCTGCTGGACAAAAATAGTCTTACTTGCTCTGTCTCCTAAGGTTGAGTCATTTGTGGGCAGACAGTAAATTGTCTGTCTGACTTATTCTGTTTTAGATGTAATAGAGCTCTATCTTTTTAACAAGTCAGAGGAATACTGGTCAAACTATCTTAACTCTAAAAGTACCTCCAGACATGGTTTTGAATCCAGAAGAAAATTTGCTTCAAACCAACATGATTTTGTATGTACTACTAAAACTTTTTTCTCCGTTACTGTTAGATTTATGGATAAAAACGAGGTGTGCATGATTATAAATGCTGAGCAAGCAAAGTTGTTGAATGCTATGTTTTTATTATTAAAGAAGCCTTATTTTGACAGGGGTTTGAGTGGTATGCAGAACTAGACTTAGGTCAGCAAAGCCATTAGAGCCTGTCTTAATGTTTCTGGTATGTTAAAATGATTGCTTGATTGCTAATTGCTGTATTTAGACTCCAGTTTGTAAGGAGCTCTGTGTAGGCAACTCACAGTTGAATTGTGAAGCTTAAAAAGAAAGAAATTGACATCCTTGATTGCCCCATCTCAGCACAGATCTAAATCTTGAATAGGTATTGAAAACTACCTACTGTCTTATTTCTTCAGGTTAAAATTAATGCTTGTGAAAGTTTATTTTCTCCATGTCTGTTCATTCTGGCACTTCTTGTATTTTTTTATTACTATTTTTGTTCTAAGTTTTGGTAACCACAGATGGGTAAATCTGTTAACATTATGTGGAATAAAGTTGTTAAGAGGTAAAATTAACCTATATATGTGTAGTTTATTTTGGATTGAAACAGTGCAGCCCTGTTGAAAGCTTATAATTCCTTGTAACATACATAGATTTTATTAAGTTTTAAGTACAAAGATGTATTTTTGTGAAGTAATTTAGAACTTCAACTCGTTTTAAGCTGGGATGTGGTAGGCATATATTTATTTAATTGTTTTAGCTCCTAAAGCAGTTCAAATCTGTGATGATTCTACCAACTTTTTCTTGCTTATGGTCCTCTTTTAAAGTCAGTCACTGCTTTCGTTGTATATACTCCCATATGTGTGTAAGTGTATAACCCATAGAGAACTCACTCGCCCACTTTTTACATTAATAGGAAAGCTGTTTTTCCACTGTCATTTCAATTTTATCAGTACAGTCTTGAAAGACTGTACCTATCTTTCTCATAGTTCTTTATTATCTTGTAGTCCTTGAAGGAAAAATTAGCTAATTTCACTGATTCATCACGTTCTTCCAAATTCTTTGAAAATATGCGATTCTTCTGTTTAAATTCAAGAACTTTAAAAGAGGCAGTGATCAGGACTAAGTTGTGCTTTTTAAATATTAGGACTTAGAGTAAACCTTTGAAAATCTCTGAAACAGCAGACTAAAAATACTCAATATTGGACTAATTTTGAAAATCCATTTGTATGTAGCTCTTCTTTGTCTGCATTGTCTACATTGCTTTTTGTAGCTAAGTGGTTTCTTAAAAGCTGGATATATTTAGTGTAGCTATGTCATTTAACATGCTGACACGATGTGTAAGCACTAAATCCAAACAGCTTGTGGAAGCATTCTGAACTAATACTCAGCACTCTGTTTCCTGTATTAGTGACAAACAAAAACATAAAGTTTTTGGAGGACCAAGAAGGGACTCATTCCTAGTGGAATGAAGCTAAAGTGTTGCTATTTTTCTTTTTTCTTTCTTCTTTTTTTAAATATAAAGGTAAAGAATCAGTAAAATTTAGAATTAAAAAAAAAGGAGACCCTTGAAGCCTATCAGTTCATGTTTATATGCTGACTCCCTGTAGACAGTGAACAGATGAGTTAACTTCAATTGTTCACCACCACTGAGTAAGGTTAAAAAAAAAAAAAAAAAAGCCTCTATCTTCAAATCACTGGGACTAAGGGACCTACCTGTGTGATACATTTTGAACATCTCCTCTCCGTAATGACATCTTTGTGACTTGTGTTTGTCAGATGTGTTCTTGCTTGACAAATAAGAGCTATAGCTTTGTGACTATTTGGCTTAGCAGGCAGTAGGTGATGCTTAGATTATTTCCAGACTTGGGTAAATAACAGTTTAAGGAGGAAGATAAAAAGTACTGCTTTAATGTATTCAAAATATTTGGGATTTCCATCTGTGATTCCTTCCAAGGGTTTTTCTCTCTTATCTAAATTCTGATGGATGAACGTCAGATTACAAAACTGTGGCTGGGTATGAAATGAGCTACAAAAATGTCCTAAGTGAGGTCGTAGATGTTCGGAGCTGATCACTCATTCATACTTTCTTTTGTAGTGTTTCCTTTGAAGACCACCACTATTCAGAATTGTCCAAAATGGTTCAATTCCAAGTTCCTTCACAGTGTGACCAGACACTGGTTCTACTGCCTCATTACTTCCTGTGTTCTACTCAGTGGAAGGTTCTGGAGATGCTAGTGAAAAGTTTCTCTTCTGTTTTGGAAAATATGTAAGCTGCTGTCTGAAGCCAGTTTGGTGTTTTGTTTTTTTGTTTTGTTTTGTTTTTTCCCTCATCTGCCCTTGAGTTTATGAATTCAAGACATGTAGCCTTTTTCCCACAACCTCATCTCCCATGAATGAGGAGCAGTACGCAGAACTCCTTGGTTTGAAAAACCTTTGTCTTTCCAGACTCCTTTTCTTCCTTGCTCTGTGTCCTCTTCCTGGTATTTCTGGAAAGAACTTGAGGATGGTTTTGGTTATGGACTCTTACACGGTCTCACACTAAGTGTTCTTATCTTCATATAAACAGGGACCCAGCCCCTGCCACTTGGGTTTCTGAGAATAATCTTGGTTTAAGACTTGCGCACTTGTCAAGAGTGCTGTGTGTACAAGAATGTACCTGAAGAACCCCAGCTATATATGAGCTACTCCCTATTGTTTTGCCATAGAATAGGAAGCTTGTTGTTGACAGTAGCAACTTTTTTCTTCTTTTTCTGTTTTATGTGACTTGATCCACAGATGGGGATTTTTGTTTCCTGTCAACAATTGTGGGATTGAACACTTAAATTAGCTACATTTAATTGCTGGTTTACTGAGTAATTGCCATCAAATCAAAGTACCAGAGGCCGTAAGAAATGCATTCTGGATGCATAAACTGTGAAACGTCTGTAAAATGATGTGACCATTTAATTCTTTAGAACATTCTGATAAAAGAACCTCGTATGAATTAATGCTGAATAAAATATCTGGATTAAAAGTAAGCGCTGATGACAACAGTTTTTTGATTAAACATTTAAAAAGTTAACATTGATGCAGTGCACTTCACCTTCTACACTCTTGTTAATGATATTTTCCAATCCTGTTAAATCCACCTTTATCAACTGCAAAACTACTTCACTGTTAGAATACCTGTAGAATATAAACTCAGAAATATAGAGAGAATTGGTGTATATACATATGTGTACATATAAATACTTACGTTATATATTGTAGTTGGTTAGCTCTGGTAGGTGGCTAAGCACCACACTGCTGTTCTCTCACTTTCCTCTGCTCCCCCACCCACCCACCCACCCAACAGCAGGTTGGGGAAGAGAGTTGGAAGGGTGAAAGTGAGAAAACTTGTGAGTTTGAGGTAAAGACAATTTAACAGGTAAAGCAAAAGCTGCAGATGCAAGCTAAGCAAAATAAGAAGTTTATTTACTACTTCCCACTGGCAGGCAGACATTTAGCTATCTCCAGGAAAGCAGGGTGGAAAGCAGGGCTTCATCGTGCCTAATGGTTACTTCGGAAGACAAACGCTGCAACTCCAAATGTTCCCCCCCTTCTCCTCCTTTCCCTCAGCTTTTATTACTGAGCTGGACATCGTGTGGTATGGGATATCCCTTTGGTCAGTTTGGGTCAGCTGTTCTGGCTGTGTCTTCTCCCAGCTTGTGCACCCCCAGCCTACCTGCTGGCATGGCAGCATGAGAAACAGAAGGCCTTGACACTGTTCTACAATATGTAAAACATTGGTGTGTTGTCAACACCGTTTTGGTCACAAATCCAAAACATAGAGCCATATAACCTACTATGAAGAAAATTTACTCTATCCCAGCCAAAACCAGTATGTTTATCTTATACACGTTTGTAACAATAACAGAAATCTCAAAAGCAGAATGCTTGCATCTCAAAATAGCTGTAATTCTGAAACTCATATTGTTAACATCCTTGTCTTTATTCTTTAATTTACATATAATACATTATGCTATATTAATGTGATATCCAGCAAAGTTGTGAGAGCACAAGGAGTAAAATTACACATTTTGCACTGGTAAAAAATAGTAAAATATTGTAATACTAATGTTAATTTGACTATAGCATCTCAAATGCTTTGTGTTGTTGAATAGAGAATAGAGCATTGCTTTTTATTTTTTCTTAAAACTAAATATGAGCTAAGCAGATGTTACTCTTAGAATTTTGCTGTTGAAATTTTTTTATTCCTTTTTCCTTTCTTTCAGTAAGTCCCCATTGCTTGCTGAAAAACACCATTTTAATGGAAAAAAGGTACAGGATGGAAAAACTCGTTTGTTGCTTATTCAATGAAAAGTACATGTTTTTATCATTTACTTTGCTGTTGGCTAACAGTCTTTATAAGAAGGAAGAAGTGATAAGAAATATGAAAGCTAGAACTGTCATGCTAGGAAATAATGAATGACAATGTTCTTGGAGCAGACTTCCCTTTCTTGGTGTGCTGCATGATTCTTCCCAGAAGAGAGACTTAGATTCTAACTCTTACTCCAAAGACTTTCTGTCAAATGCATACTTCATCTTAGCATTGTTAATGTAGAATACAGATTGTTCGGCAGCTTGTCCACCACATCGACTGCACCGCACGGCTTGGTGTCATTGGCAAACCTGCTGAGGGTGCACTCGATCCCACTGTCCATGTTGCCAACAAAGATATTAAACAGCGCCGGTCCCAATACTGACCCCTGAGGAACACCGCTCGTTACTGATCTCCACTTGGACATTGAGCCGTTGATCGCAACTCTTTGAGTGCGACCATCCAGCCAATTCCTTACCCACTGACCGGTCCATCCATCAAACCCATGCCTCTCCCAATTTAGAGACAAGGATATTGTGCGGGACAATGTCAAATGCTTTGCACGAGTCCAGGTAGATGATGTCAGTTGCTCTTCCCCTATCCACCAATGCCGTAACGCTGTCCTAGAAGGCCACCAGATTTGTCAGGCACGATCTGCCCTTATTGAAGCCATGTTGTCTGTCACCAATCACTTTATTTTCCACATGCCTTAGCATAGTTTCTGGGAGGATCGGCTCCGTGATCTTGCCAGGCCCCTCTGCTTGTCACACCTATCGAGTGCCCATGTGATAATTGTTTAAAGAAACACAGTTTAGGAGAAAGATTCCATATTTGTAACTGTCTCAGAACTCTCCAATTTCTAGACTGCAATAGGGTCTGCATTGACTTTGTGAGGACTTCATTGTAAACCTGCCCATTGGTAGGCAAGTGTAGCTCAGTGCTGTTTCACTGACCTCCTTTCTAGCCTCTTGGGTTTTTTGCATGCCAGTTCTGGAGAGATTATAGAGGCGTTTATGTGAGCCAGAGTTGGTGACTAAGCTGTGGAATAGGGCTAAATTAAAAAGATAGTAACAATTGGCTGAATGACCCATATTACGGAGGTTGTTAAATGTTAAATGTCATTCTGGATTGCTGTAAGGATAAATGAGGAAATTCGGATGTACGTTCTGATGTTGGTGGTGTGGACTTTTCCTATATTTCACCATCAGCATAGAATGAGGCTAGAATATGGAAGCTAAGATATCAGAGCAAACAGCTGTGAAATAGAACCATCATTCATGTCTGAAAATAAAACCGTTGTTGTCACATTCTGCAGAGTGGAAAACAGGAAACAATTGCTGTGAGAAGTATCTTAAACATATAAACCACAACACTAATTTCTGGAAATATTTCTATTCACAGAATCATAGAATGGTTTGGGTTGGAAGGGACCTTGAAAGATCATCTTGTTCCAACCCCCCTGTCATGACAGTCTGCATAGAAAATGCAGAATACAAAGCAGCTCTGCACTTGACCCTCTTTCTAGCCTGTCATTTAATTATTAATATGAAAATACAGGAATGTATGTTTTATTAATTTGCTTCCAGTTGGATATGTTGTCTCTGTTTCAGTGGTAATTGGGCTGTTTTCTGCCTGGGAAATTCTTCCTGACAGAAGGCAGAAATACTAAGTAAATTGTGATGCTGCTTCAAATTTTAAATTCCTTTGACAATTCTCAGCCTATACATAGCCTGATTTTTCTTGAAAAGTTGATAGTTCTGCAGAAGAGACATTGGTTTTGTACTGACTCAGTGAGACGCGTGCTGCCCACTGAGTCACCTGTACTGCTTTGTGCGACTCTGGATTTGTTTTGGGTGGGGGATTTCCAAGTCCTGACCTAGCCCAGTCTTTATTAGGTTCCGAGGCTTGATAGGATCACAGCCCAGGGCAGTGAACCTGCAGGCCAGATGTGTATCCTTTCTCCTTAATAACGTGCTTGGGTGGGGTGGTGGGAGAACAAGCCTTTCTTGCAATGAGTAATTGGATGTTTTACAATCAATACCTTAATTTATGTAATATGTGTAATCATATTTTAAAGTGTATGTAAATTTACTAGTGGTTTAGTGAATAGATCATGTCTGGTTGGAACACAAGATCAAAGAGAATTTTTAAAACCCAATCTGACAACGCCAAGCGTAAACAAATCATATTATTCCCCCCAACCCACCCCCATATGTGGAAGGAGAGTGAAGAGAGGATTGAAGAACATATACATTAATATGAACATTCCTAGCATTTTTGATAGGCTTGTATAAGGGACAGTAACCGGGGGGGGGGGAAGCTGGAAAGGCTGGGGTGACAGGAGCTTGACATGAAACAGGTTATTAAAGCAGCTGGGAATGTGGTGTACACTAACTTTATGAAGGAGAAGCTGTTCTGTGCTAGAGAGAAAAAAGAAGCATTTCTGATTTGTCTGCAGAATAATTTTTAGGCAGCTGCAATGTCTGCAATTCTACAGGGAGTCTCCCAGTCTTCAGGATGTCTCATTGGAAGTAAAACTTAGCAATAGCTGTGGCTTTCATGGTAGTATGCATGGCATATCATTGGTTACATAGGGCCTTATTTAACTTTGGGACAGCCTAGATGGTTGCTAAACTCATTTGAAGTATTGTGATTAAAGATTCGTTATCTAAGAAGCTTCCCTACCCCCCATTTAATTACAACCTTTAGAAAGGTTTTTAGCCTGTTTTCTGCTCAAATATTGTCCATTAGGGTACAATTCCCTTATGTATGGAAGGGCCCCATTTTTTTAGTTTCTCCTGTATTTATTTTCTTGCTTGTTATATAAGACCCTTAGCTAAAAACTGTTGCTTTGAAAGATCCTTACTTTTGTAACTTAATGTTACAGTACATTAAGTTCTCTAATTTCATGCAGAGTGCTGATAAACAAAAGCCAGCAAACAACAAAAGACTTGAAATCCTTGTAAGCCTTTTTTCACAAATGGTTTTAACTCACTGTTTCAGCATATATCTCTCATCTACATAATGCCTTCTATGTGTCACAGACTGTCCTTGTCTCGAAATAGGAGTTGTTGGGAAATGCTTGTGAGGAATATTTGGTAACGAAGGGACAGAGGAACAGCTCTGAATAAAAGAGAATAAGATACATTTGAGAAGAAGGAGGAAAAACTTAGTCAATTATTTGATTTTCATGCGGGTGATACTTAGGATCTGCATAACTTGCCAAAAACAGGTGACTTTTCCTTTTTGACATATTTAAACACGAAAGGGATTGTTTCGTGTTAGGAATGAAAGCAAGATTTTTCTTTACTAGTACAGAAACATTTCAGAATCTCAGCTTTTCTTTTTTTTTCCAAAATGAAGTTCTTCTTTTGATTGGTCTTAGTTGTAATCAGTAATTTTATCACATGTACAGGCCTTTTCTCAAACCCTGTTGTGAAGTCATGTTATTAAGGCTTCCATTATTTTGTAGTTCTGTGTAGTTTTATGTTCCAGAATATGCATTGAAATTGGAGTGTATTCATATCTGACTGTTTTCCCTATGCTGCAGAACAGATTCAGCTGATGTTTGCCAGAATGTATTAAAAGTGAAATGGAAACAAAGGAAAAATGCAAGGAGAAGATGTAGTTTGTAGCCAATCGTTTTGTGAAATTGAGTGCAGCGCATACACAAATAACTGTTTGTTGTCAGATAAGAACATATGACCAGAGTATACCAAACAGATTACCTAACTGGTGTTAAAAATTGTAGCATTGCTTCTAGTATTGGCAAACACAGATAGGGGCACACTAATGCAAGTAACTCTGTCAACTGGCTCCTTCAGATAAGAAGACTGCAGGTTAGTGTTATGACATGTTACAAGGAAATGAATGGCAAGAGTAAGCTAAGGTTTTGCTTAAAATGACTTCTTCTTCAAGACAATTTCTATGTGTCACAGACTGTCGTTGTGGATAAAGCTTCAAATATGAAAATGTTATTATCCAGTACTCTCTTACAATAAAAATAGCAAACATTTTAAAGAGTAAATATGTTGCTTTCAGGTTATTGGCCTTGTTTTTGCACCTCATCCAGTAAGTGGCAGAAATGAGTTAGTGTTTTGCAGGGCAATATAAGCTTAACTTTCTCTTCTGGATGATGCTGCTTTATTGGAGTACTGACAAGTTTTTAAGTTTTTTTTTTTTTTTGCAAAGGACTAGGACTGACCCAGCAAATATCCGGTTTAGACCAGACCAAGAGAATTGTGCTGGTCCCCAGCTCCAGTATTATGCCTCCTGCTTCTTTATGCATAATTGGATTTTCCAGAAGTGCGGTAAATCTGGAAGAAAAGCAGGGGAAGAGGGGGGAGCTAGCTTTCTGTCTTTTTGTGTTTATAAGAAGTAAGACAGGAAGGGAAGTATATGCGTGTTCTTTTTGTAAATATGTTTTTTGTCTTTTCCCTGAAGAAGACATCCACTTTGTTTTACTTCGCAGTTGTACTTCTAGGTCTAAGACATCCATACTGCCAAGTGTAGTAATTCTGAGGAGGTGTAATTTCCTGCTAAACTGCATATCTCCTTTGTTCAAGCAGTATAGCAAAAATTTGTTGTAGTATCTCAAGTAGTAGTATCTCAAGTAGTAGTAGTAGTATCTCAAGATTCTCTCTCCTACTTACTGGCAGGGAGCTTACGAGAAAAGGATTTCTTAAAGAAAAACATTTTTATTTAGCAGTTCTTTTCTATAAAATGGAAAATGTTTCATCTCGAGTCCTCTGCCTCTTCTCCAAGTCATGTGTGCAGCTTGTCTAGTAAAGATTTTTGCCTCTACATGTGTATACAGGTTCTTCAGAGCTAAGTAAGCTAAACAGCAGTAGTAGTACTGAACCGGTAGAATCCCAGGCATTTCAAAAAGGTTACAGGAAAGGGAACTGAGAGGTACTGTTAGTCTTCAAATGAAAATGCCTCCCACTCCAGCTCAAGAAAAGCCCTTCAGTATGTGCTTGTTAGCTTAGAGAATGGTTCCCAAAACATCGTGTGCCATTAGATTCACAGCTTGGAAAAGACGTAGAAGTGATGACACCTCTGTGTATTCTATCTTAAAAATTGTAAGGATTCTCATTTGGACTTCTTATTTTCATAACAATTTATGCTTAAGTGTGCTGAAAATCTGTGTATCTCGGTTACTCTTAGAAGGGGACAGTTAGACTTCCACTTGGAACTGTAGTTTGCTCTAGGTTCACTGAAAAGCAGATTTCTTGATCTAAAACTAAAAGATGATTGTCAAGAATTGCAACATATATTTCTTTCCGAAAAATACTGAGAAGTGTTTGAAGTTTTTAAAAAGATGTCTGAAGAAATAAAAACAGAAGAGTAAACATAATAGCATAGGGAGTCCTGAAAGTAAATTTTTATCATGTTTCATGACAAGTTTATATGTTTAAAACTATTTTATCTGCAACTAGTGATGAATAGGTTCTGTCTTCAGAGATTGCAGTACGATTTTTTTTTTCTGGTTTATAATAATTTTATTTGTAATTACATAATAAAATTAACTATTCCTCAAAATAATTGCCATTGAAATATATTGAATTTTTTTATTCTGTTTCTTTGATCCGTTTCATGTAGGAAAGAAGGGAAAGGGAACGAAAGCAGAGCAAAGAAATGGCAGAAAAAGCCACAAGGGAACTAGAAAAAATGCAGTTACAAGAAAAGGCTGAAGTAAAGTATAAAGAATGGTTAAAGAAGAAGAGAGCTGAAGAGTCAGAAAAGAAAAAGAGAGAGAAGGTATTAATCAATTATTTATTTATTTGGATGGGCATACCTAACATATTAAATATATTGGTTGATTAAATTGATTGGAATTTATCAGATGGAGTGTTGTCTGTTAAGAATAGTTTCAAAAATTATATTGTTAGTGCATTGAAGACATTGAGGTATGGCCAGCAAAGCAAGATGCGTGTTAAAAGTTTATTTATTAATAGTCTTTGTTGCAAAGACAAGTAAATCCACTGCAATCATGATGTGATAAGGGAAACAGAAATACAAACCACAGAGTATATCTTTATTACTCATCCCAGGCAGAAAATAAGCAGCATTCTGAGCGTTTTTATCCCAGAACCGCTATTATCTTGGTCATTATAATTGCACATATTTCAAATTAAAAGTGTATTTATTTCTATCTGTCTGTACCAATCTGATGCTAGGAATCCTAATTTTAATGTTACTTCAGATTGAATAATTAATCAGCTATTTATTTTTATAGTGAGCTTCAGAAGACCTCTTACTTGTAAGCTTCCTAAAACACAGACTTTGAGGTCCTAGGGCAAATTATAACGAGGTTGCATTTTCAGAAATCATCCAGAATTCCTCTGATGTATCAAATATTGGACTTTAATTTTGCAGAGTTTCTGAATTTCTCATATAACTAAAACACACTTAAATATTCTGTACTGGTTGTGTTTATTTCCTGCTTAACAAACCAATTATGTGTCTCTGCTGAACCTCTAAAATGCATAGCACAAGGAACTTGAAACCCAAGAAATGGAGGTCTTAAGATGTATTCAAACCAACATGTGTTCTTTTAGTCCTGTCTTCATTATGTAGGTTCTTATAAGCCATGTTCGCAGTATCAATTAAACTTGGTTTAAATCCAAATGCCATGCCCATTCATACTGTTTTTACTCTCCGTCCTGATTAATGGTTCCCCAAACCTGCTGCAGCCTTGAAAGCAACCCAGTCTTGGCTGATTTAGGACCGTATGAGTATGGGTAAATGAGAAGAGTGAATGGCTTTCCCAGATGCAGTAGCCTCTTTAGGCTAACTGCAGCACAGTAGGCTCAGGTCACCTGCCCATTACATTCAGTATATTTTCTACATGTAGTCTTTCAAAAGAGTTCTGCGAGCTTTCTCCTCAGAAAAACACCGGATTAATGGGGGGGGGAGGGGGTGATTGTTATTTTTTTCACACGTAAAGGAAAAATTGTGACTTTTCTATATCAGGAAAATGTATTAATATTTGAAAACATATTTCAAATATATACAGCAGTCTGGGAATCTGCAGAAGTTTTATTCGCCATTTTTTGCGTATTCTACAGGGTTTTGTCTGTAGGCATCTTAGATTTTTTTATTTCATTTTATTTTTAGGAAAAAGAAAAAGAAAGGGAAGCTGAGCTGCAGGAGAAGAAGGAGAGATCAGAGAAGATCTTTAAGGAATGGCTACATAATGCTAGAAATAAACCACGCCCTGTTTTAAATGGTTACGGCTCTCCACAGGGGAAGTCTACAGGTTTGTACTCATACTACACATATGTAATGACTTAGGTTTGTGTTTCCTTCACTCTAATCTTTTAATGTAAAGATTTTACATGCTTAACATTTTCATCCAGTACCTAGTTTTGACACATGGGAATGAATATCCCATATGGTATAAGTTAGAGAAGCTTTTACTGTCAGGCATTTGTACATTTTTCATAGCCATTTATGTTATTTGGGAAGAAAAGAATGTTACTTGAGAGGAGAATAATGTGGTGTACCAAATTATAATCGATTTTGATCTCATTATGTTCCTTATCAGGCATAGGAATCACCAGAGCCAATTACTGGTTCCTCTGAAGCGTATCAACTATGTTAACATCCTTGTAAAGTTAGTGTTCATTTTACAGAAAGTGTGTGCCTTCCTATTGTACCAGAATCTGTGTTCAAAAAGAAGAGTTTTTTGAAATGCAAAGATTAATAAAAGCCTGGCAGAAGTCCTGTCTGAAAAAGGAGATATGGGAATCATCCTCTGTTCTGAGCTACAGTTTTCTTTCCATTTAGCTTTGCGATTGCATCACAGCTTCCTGGGTCTGTGGTCCTATTATTGTTTTCATTTTGGGGGGGGGGGGTTAAAGAGAATGCTGCTGATAGTGGGGAGTTTTGAGAGTCTCACTTTATTTTTGTCTTTTCTTTGTAATCCCACATGGTACAAAAGCTGAAGAGCAGTAAGAAGCAGTATTGCATATTACATTTAAGTGCTTAATTAAATTTCCTTTTAAGAAAAAAAAAAAGAACTGTACTTTCATCTTTATTTTTTCTTAGAATTAAAATCATTGTTATTATTTGAATCTATAACAGAAAATATTCTAGGACCTGAATCCCAGAGTTTGAATGCTTAAGAAAATATATGTAGCAGATGAACAACCAGTTGCTTTTTTGCTTACATCTGTATTTAGATGGTGATACACTTTGCTTTTGTATTTTGTTTTGGAACCTTATTACTTCCTGACAGCTGCAATCACTTGTTAAAGTGATTTAAAAAAAATAGTAAAAAAATTCTATACTCAGTTGTGTTCATGCAATAGAATATATATAGACTTTGTTTTACCCAAGCTCATGATGTGTGCACTGGAATTTCGCTACAGACAAGCGTGACTGATAGAGCAATATGTTCCTTCTGTTGCAGTTTAGGCTTTCTGATACTGCTTTATGGCCCCTTGGTTAGTAATTGCAGATAATTAATGTAATTATTGAAAACCAATGTATTTTTCTCAGTAAAATGAAGAATCGTAGTTAAGCAAACATGGAAAAATATGTGGATTTTATGTACATGGTGACAGGACGTAATATTTACAAATGCTTTGAAATAATGCAAAGTAGCCTATTTATATACATTCACATCTTTTAAGTATACAAAAGACTGAGCACTCTGAATGTCGCATAGAATTCAACCTGCTTTTTCTTTTTTTAAAATACAGATGAGGAATATGCCGGTCATTGGTAAAAGAAAGGCGGAAGATGTATCTCTTTGAATCATTTGAATTATGTGATGTGCCTTTACTGTCTTCTTCTGAAGATGCTGTTGTGTCTTTGTTAATCCAGATGATTATTATAAGTGCTTGCATGATAAAGTTTATAATGTAAATATTCCTTTTTAGTTATGTGTATTTTCTGAATTTTTTAGGGCGTCCTGGTGGAAATTCGTATCCAGCTCCAGCATATTGCAACCCCATTCCTTGGAAACCAGTACATGTGCCTCCTCCAAAGGAAGACAATACTCATACCATGAAGAACAGTAAGAGACCTGTATCTTGTCAATCACATAAGTCTTCACCTATGGTAATTTATAAGCCCAAGAACAACCTTTGTGTTAGCTCCTTGCATAGAAAGCAGTTATAGTACGGAAAGCAAAATCATTCTTACCAGCTTGAGTGAACTGGGCCATAAATATAAAGTTATATGTACAAGCCTGTGTGCTTTATATTTTTGTGAATAGGTTTTGTATTTATAGGTAACTGACCAGTGACCTTGTTATTCATTGGCTCTTATGTTGAATTTTAGTTTAGTTTTTTTTAATTCATATTTAGCCAATTTTAATGGGACTGTACCTCAATACCAATAAAATATACAGGATTGTTGGTTGCTTTCCTCATTTTTTGTTGTTGAAAGAGTTCTTTTGTGCATATGATTATTCTTTTGGGTAACAGTGTTACTGGATTATTTTAAAGATGCTGATTATAACAGACTTTAAAACAATTCTTGGCTTTATGGGGGAGAAACTCGAGGCCTGTGTGCAGCTGCAGGGCTGTAATGTCATTGGGATCGCAGAGATGTAGTCAGATAGCTTACATCGCTGGACCACTGCAGTGGATGGATTCAGGCCCTTTAGGAAGGAAAGCCTGGGACGGCGAGGAGGAGAGAGCAGCGGCAATGCATGAAGTTTTACCTGAGGACTGATGATTAGCTAGTTGAGACCTTACGAGTTTGGATTAAAGGGTGACCAAGGTGAGCAATGCTGTGGTGGGCATCTGATACAGACCACCTGCTCAGGAAGAAGTACGTGAGACACTTCAGACAGTTGGAAGAAGCCGTATGCTTGCAGGCCATGGTCTCATGGGGAGACTTGAACCACCCTGAAATCTGCTGGAAGGGCAACACAGCAGAGTACAAGCAGTCAAGGGAGTTTGTGGAGTGCATTGATAACTTCCTGACCTTACTGACCCAGCTGATAGAGGAGCTGACAAGGAGAGGCTTTCCTGGAAGAGTCTAGGTTGGAAGGGATCTCCTGAGATCATCTGATCAAGACCTGTGTTGAAAACAGAGCTTTGGAACACATTATCAGGCATCCTGTCAATCCGAATCTTGAATATTTTCAGTGAGGAAGATTCCAGCACTTCTGCGGGCAATTTTTTCCTAAGGTTTAATGTTCTCATGATGATGATTTTTTTTCTTAAATACAGGTGGAATTTATTCTGGAGCAACTTGTGCCCATTGACTACCTGTCTTCTCCATAGCTAACTTTTAGATATGGGAAGACCGTGATTAAATCCCCACTGAGCCTTCCCTAGGCTGAATAAACATGGTTTCTTCAACTGTTCTTCATATGTCAGTTTCCAAATCTCTAATTATCATACCTGAAACAATTGGGAAGGAAAAAAGTGCAGGAATTAATATAGTGGTTATGTTGTTGTTATAGGTTTTTCTATATGGCAGAAGGATTTGAAAGCTTTGTTGTTCTTTAACCATGTCTTTCTGATGTATTTGGCTTTGTGTCAGAGGTGACAGGAGTTTATGACGATGGCTTTCCACACAGTCAACACATTCTATTGATGCATCACGTCTTTTATTCCCTTGGTTGCTTTCATGCATAGGCTCAGAACATCTGTGCATTAATTGTGTTTTTTTCAGACTACCTGATACAAACATCAAAAGCACCAAAAACTTCTGTCTTTTTTACCTATAGCATCCACTTTGGAGAACTTGTAAGTAAAATTTAACAGGGAAGTAAAAGATCAATTTAGAAAAGAAAAAATATCGTTTGGGTTTTGCAAACTTATCAGCACAAACAGGATACGCATAAGGATAGGGACAAGATATCCTATATCATTGAAGTCATTATTGGTGGTGTGTAATTTACAGTATGTCTTCTGCCTCCTGTGAGGAACCTTATATGGAATAGAAGAAAGCTGCTTTTAAACGTCGTCATTAGTAGAGAGATTTATGTGGTGTAGGTATACAGCAATGTACATAGACTTAAAGGTATAATAAAACTACTATTCAACAAGGAGAGAATGAAGTATGGGGTCTGATGAACTTAGTGCAGTTTCAGCCATTAGGTTGTTTTTACCCTTATCTTTGGAAAAACAACAACAACAACAAAAAAAACAACCCCACCACTGAACCTGTTGTACTTAACTGTTAATATTTTGTCCTTATCTTTATAAAATGCAAGTGCTTTTTTATTTGGTCTTGCCTAGTTTTACTTTGACAATTAAGCATTCCATAACTGGACAGTTAGATTACAAATCGTGAGTCTAATCAAGCCTGACCATTGTGTTTTTTAAATGTCACTGTCCTGGAAGAGGATGCATGTGCTTAAAACCAATTTAATGGAGGTTCCTACACTAAAATAAATAGAGTGGTCCTTCATAATTTCATGTCTGCACCCAGGTGGAAAGGCTAAATAAATCTTAAGTGCATATTTTGTTCAGGAATAGGGATATATCAGTAAATGTTGAAGTCTAGTAGCTTTCTTTCAGATGCCCCAGCCAGAATAATTAGGCTGAGTACTTACTGGAATTCTGGTTTAGAGATTTTAGAAATATGAATAAATATCTAAAGCTATTGTTCCTTTTCTTCTCCAACCATAGATGGTATTACTCTTCCTTCACCAAATTTTCTGTGGAAAGGTTTATCCTGTCTTCAGGATCAGAACAACGTTTCATTTGGAGAGAGACAGCTTTAAGTGGACTTATAACCCCTAGAATAGCCACTTTAAAATGAGTCCCTTGCTGTACCTTATCTATAGCATTGTACGTGCAGTTCTGTCCTAACTAGTTTACAAATAAGGTTAAGGCAAGATAGCTCATGAGTATACATGTTGGCTCTGATTCAATCAACATAATGTTTTTGCTGAGCAAAGAAGAGAAGTATTGTTTGGATTGTATCCAACAGGATATCAACCACGAAATAAAATTTTCCTGGCATCATAGCCTAAATTAAGATTATGTGCTACAGAAAGCTGTAAGTTCATGTTGCTGTGGCAGATAATTAATTTACACCATTCTTTCTCAGATGTTAGAAGGATAAAATCTTAATACTTTGTAGCTTTAAACAGCATTCAATACTGTCAGATTCTCTCCTGGATTTCTCTGCTCATGAAATTTCACAGTAGATCAAGTTGCAGAATCTAGAATTACTTATTAGAAACAACCCAAGATCTTGCATCTTGATGTCTGTGCTACTAAAATAATACGAGACTGAAGCTCAGCTTATTTTCATCCCCTTGTTTTTGTGGAACTTCTGGTTCTACGAATTCACAGACCACTTCCAAATCTTGGCTGCGGCATCCTTCCAGGATGCAAAGCCTTTCCTCCTCTGTGTCTGTCAGTCATAAATAGACTGCCACATTCAATCTTACTGTGAATGATTACATCTCCTATGAGCCTTTGCTGGTTTTGAAAATTTTTACTGTGTAGGTGCTCCATAAAACAACATGACTTTCCGATCATTGTCAGTGGATCCACACAGATGTTTCAGGGTTGAAAGTGTACAGGCAGTAAAGCGTATCAAAAGAAATCAGAGAAGAAAATATGATTAGTAAGAGGTCACTATTATTGTGGGCAGCATTGCATTCTTAGGAAGTAGTCCTATTAATGTAACATAATACAGCGTCACTGTTGGAAGTTTTGTTACTGATTGTGGTGTGGAGCCAAAGTTTCATCTGAACCAAATAGTGCATCAGATTCTAATAATGCCATTGCCAGTGTAATGTTTAATTGTAAAATTAATTTCTTAATTTGCTGTCAGTAGTCCGGATGTCATTTTCACTGTGAGATTTTTGTGAGTAAATATGGAAGATTCTGTGCTTTATTGTTGTGGTCAAAAGGTGAGTGTTCCAGACTGCTGTCCCCTTGGCAACATGATGAACTTTGTTTAAACTCAGTAATGAAAAGGAAATCTGAGCACCTTGATCTAGTAAAGCTTATAAACACTTGATTAACTTGAAATGTGCTAGAGAGATTGTTGATAAAGCAGGGCTAAAGCTGTCATGCTTTCCTGGATTTGAGGCCTAGGGCCTAAGGCCTGTTCAGTTAGCATAGCCTCCATTTCATACTTAACGTTATGCCCATGTTTTTATTCATTTTACAATGACCTATTAGTCTTCTATAACTTCAGTTAAGTGAATAAAATTTTGCAAAAGAGGAGTTTTTCTTAATATCTGGACTCAATTGTTTCCTTGGTCTAGCTTAGTGAATCAAGCAGAGATCGCAAATAATTAATTTACAGGCAAATTTACGTTTATGGAAAATTGGCAGGATGGGTGATTCAAAAACTGAAATACTTGTAGCTCTTAATGTCAAAATTACTGAACGATGCAGTGACTAGATTTGATGGTGTATTCAGTTATGTTAATGATAATGATATTGTTACAAAGAACTCAGACTTTGATTTCTTTAACTGAAGTCACAACTGCAGTGATTTCAATATTACTAGCACTAAACATGATAAGTGGTTAACCCAGCCAGAAAAATATTGTAATAGGTGCTTTTGTGTATAGGTTGAATGGAAGATGCATCTTTGAATTTTACAGGATATTCATTTAAACAATGCAGGGTTATGTGTTTTGGGATTAAGGCAAGAAGTTGTTAATGAGTAATGCAGCAATATCAAAATGTTAAAAGATGCTGGAATGTTTTCTCTATAGCTTGAGTCTGACTCCCCTTTGCACTTGTATGTCTGTACTGCTGCTGAGGCAGAATGTTCTCTATAAATTGTTGTACCTCAGCAATGGTACCCAACCCTTAGCACTCCCTTAAAAGAAAACAGGAAGGAGAACTTAGTGTGGCATCCTTTCCTGCATGTCTGTGAAGCTATCAGTTTCAGAGTTTGAGTGGGCTGGTAGAGAAGGTACTTGGTGTTGGGCTTGACTGCAAGACCTGGACTTAACCTGTGGGTTACGCATGCAGGTTCGCAGGAGGGCATTTTGACTGAGCGGGGTTGACTTTATTTTCGTAGCTGTTCATGTGTTACTTGACTCTATTGACCTCTGCACTCAGTGTAAATATTAGTATGGCACAATAACATTCTAAACATAAATAAATAAATAGAACTTTTATTATATAGTGCCACCACATATGGTTGTGCACGTCTAAAATTCGTAAGTTCTTTTAGTTAAGATAGTCAGCGCGTGAAGAAACCTCTTCAGTTTCCCCATCATATTGACACGTGCATCCATCTTTAAATAAGTTACTGAAAACTATGTAGCGTATTGATCAGTACCCAGAAAGAAAGCAAGATGGCTGTGGTATGCCTGAGTTCAAAGAGCTCTTCAAAGATACCAATAGAAATCCACGCTTCAGCCTTCACTAAGAAAATTATGATCAAGTCATGGAGGATGGGTCCCAAGAAACTCTTGTGTTGTTGTCTTTTATTTCCACTGTTCAGAAATGATTTTGCTTTCTGTTAGGATGTCTGTTCCAGTTGAGCATAGCCCACAGAATGTTGAGTTAGGCCATGACAAATGCATAAAAGGACACATGAAGTTCGCAAAAACAGTTTCCGTGCTAGATATGGAACTGCCAGGGATGCAGGAAACAAAGCTGGAAGACAGGTGGCAACTGAGGCTCCAGCTGTGAACGGGCAGAATATGGTACCTATGCTGCGTTATTTATTTCACATGGTACAGAAGCGTACTTAGTGTCAACTGGAACACATGGATTACTGTGCTCATCCAGCATTCTTTCTGTGCCACCCTATGCACGGTTTGTCAGGGTTATATCAAAATTATCCCAAGCCAAGTGTGAATGACAACAGCTTAAATACCGTCATCAGTAGAATCTAAACAGTGTGGTTTTTATTAACCTAAGTGTCAAAGCTGCTGCATTGGTTTAGGGTTGAACAGTAAAGAATTTGGCTAGCACTTGTCTACAATGCTCCAGGCTATCACAGCTGATGTAAACTGTACGAAACTTCCTAGTGTTCTTGTGTGTACTTCAACCTCAAATGGCTTTCCAAAACTTAGTACTATTTCTTGCTCTCCTCAGGGCAGAAAATGGCAGGGTAAGTCTGTTTAACAGTACTAAAATTCTTGGTGTGGGTGAAGTGGGTAGTATAACCCCAAGAAATTTAGCAAGGGAAGCATTCTCATACTGATTTAGTCTGCTAGTAATACAAAAGGTACAGGAACCACAGTTAGGAGAAGGTCTAGGATTCAGGTGCCACCGATGTTTTTTCTTTTTTCTTTTTGTTCTTTACGCTGAAGTTGTTATTGAACTGCTAATAAAGGCCATGCTTAAACGCTGACCACGGATCTCTTTGTACTTCTATATTGGTTAAGCTGAATGGCTTTGATAATCGGTAAGATTTTATGTGATCTCCTGAATGCAGTGGATGTGCTGGTCATGTTTCAAGAGATTCCAACACAAACAAATCTTCTGAAAAAAAAAGCCTTCCTACTTTTTTGTTATTTCAGGTGGTTTGGGTGTGTTGCTCATACATAAAATTGTTAGGGTTCTTCTAAGACTGCTTCAGAGGTATAAGGTTTCAGGATTAAAATTTTTAAACGGGAGTAAAGTGACTAAGCTCCAACACTATGCCTTTGAAAACTATTGAAAAGTGGAATCACACCTGCAAACTTACTCGTAAACCTTTGATACTTTAAAAGCATAATCTTGTATAACAGTTCAAATGTTTGATGTAGTCAGTTAAAATATTGATCTATTTCGTATCTAGTTCTACATTTGAATGGTGGTTTATTGTTAATTTACTGTCCTTACTAATAAATTTACAACATTTGATCTCCCTCAGACATTGCTGTTGAAAATTGTATTTTATTATTTTTATTTCGTTATGACATAACTTACAACTACTAATGATTTTTTAGCCACTGGCCTAGAAGATAAGATGTGAGTTCCAGTCTCTGATCCATGAACTTTCACTTATATATGCAAACTGAGATATTTCCAACAGAAGGGATTAAATGTCTCCAGATAATATATTCTGATTGGGTTGCTAGGTCACTTACCTGAATATACAAGGAGAAATGAATGGAAATCACTGATACTCTTAGGAAGTGTTGGGAAGTAATGTGTTTTGATTTTTTTTCAGAAGTTTTGTGAAAAATCTTTTAATCATCCTATATTGTATTTATAGTAACCAATACATTATGTCAAAAGTTTGATGCTGAGTGAACAATATTTTAGGCTTTTTACCTTGATAAGGACAGTTTTATCTTGGGTTTGGATACAGTTTGAATGATACTTTGGGAAGAGGTTTGGGGTGGGAAAATGTAGTTCCTTTACAGATGCTAAAAGCCTAATTATTCCTACAATTCTGTTATTTAGCATCTATGTTACAGTTAAGGTTTTGTTGCGTACAGCTGGTTGGCAGAGTAGGTATGCATGGATGGTGACTCATGTTTGTGCACTGCAAGTTTTATTTCCCTGTGTGATCAACAGAGAAGCTAGCTGGGAAGAGAAATAGGATTACTTTGCGTTTTGACTTTATCTGTAATACAAGTATTGCAATAGTATGCTACTGTTTCCTTTTCATTTTGCACACGTTCAATGGTAAGTTACATCTAAGTCCTATATAATAAGGGTTTGCCGTCTAGACTTTCTAGACGAAATCATCGGTAAACAAGACATGCCTCACGAGTTAATAATACGATCTACAAAGTGTATCCAGGGGTTTGTTTTCCTCTTCCTTCTAATACTGTGAAGCACTTTTGTTCTGTTTTATCTTGGGATTCTTTTTAAGAGTAGAAACATGTCTCAAATTATATTTTTATTTGCATAAAGATTTCAGATGCACTTCTTTGGAGTCTTATTATATATAATATGTGTTTTTTTATATCTATGAAAAACATTTGGCTAGGTTTTAGTGTCACTTCAGTTTCTTAACTCAAAAGGGAAGTAAAATGAATAAGCATAAGCTTTTGAATCATGATCTCAAAAACTTATCCTTCTCTAGCTCTGTATAGTTTGTGGAGTTCCAAAGAACTCTTTAATTAACATTGAGACAGTATAGTGGTTTAAGAATGCTGTCTTGAGATGAAATCAAAGAACTTGATTTAAACCTCCTGAGTTATATGTCTAACTCTGCCTCTGACTCTTCGTTAGATCTGGGACAAGCTAAGTAACTTCCCTCTGCCAATGTCAGAGCATGTCTGAAAACTAGCAGCTTTCATAAATTGGCACTTTTGATTGCCATGTAAAAACACACATGAAACAGGGTGTAGCAGGCTCAGTTACAATGAATAGCTGAGTGATAAGGGAGAACTGCAATTGTCTGGCTTTTTTTTGTAATGGCTAGTATAGACAGTATTACTTTAACTGCACTGATGATCCACTGCTATAACAGGCACTATCTCAAACAGATGCAATTAAATATTATCTAGAAATCAGATCACTATGTTTACCACTGCTTTGTTTTAATTTTGTTTCTATCTTTGCTGCTACAGTGTTGTTCTTGATTATGAGTTTAAAAGGCACACTCTGCTAGGCAGCTAAATGTACTTTAGCAATATGAACTTTTTAAAAAGCTAAAAAATACAAGGAAAGCTTACTGTAGAGCGTAAACCAAACTCAAAGAATGTTTGGAACTAACATTGTAAGCCAAAAAGCGCTTGCCAAAAAAAAAAAAAAAAAACAAAAACAACGTTTTGGCAATAGAGGAAACTATAACCAACAGTAAATCCAATACTGCATTCATACTTAGTATGTACAGAGCAGTTATTGCTTAGTAAAAGTTTTCTTCTCAGCAGTTAAAAGACAGGATGACTTTTCTGCACTGTAAGTCCACCCCAAATCCCTTTGGTAGTTTTTTAGGGGCAGAAAAAAAAACAAAAACCACAGGCACAAAAGAAACAATCATTCAACCAATCCCGTATGAAACCTTGACTCACTGCAGCCTGAGGCATAGTTTAGAATCCAGCTTTTTGGAAAGACAAGTTCTTCCTGTTGCTGGAGAAGGGAGTGGAGGAATGAGAGTCTTTGTCACGGATTTCAAATGCAACATGATTTGCAATGTGAAGAATTGGTCGCATTGCTGTATGCTTTCAAGAGCAGTTTTAAGTGCTGTTTTTTTTCTTAGGAGACCAACTTTTGATATGCCTGAAAGAAGGTGAATTTTGAGAAGCTGCTGATCCATTTAAATCAGATATACCCTTCCTCAAATTTGTGTCAAATAATTTGAGACAAAGGAAAAGCAAAAGCCAAGTGGGTTGGGTTTCATCTCATCTAACGTTAGACACCTACTTTGTAAACTACTCCCACTATGTTCCTTTATATCAATGAACAGATATCGGCATGCTCAGGGTGCAGTTATGTGTCTTTTAGAAAGACAACTTGTACTCCAGAATTTCATGCTTCTTTCCATTTTATGTAACTACTATCTTTGATGGCGATATCTACAGTGCAGGTCTCTGCTGTTTGGTCAGGTTTACCGCATGCCATGTGTGTTCACAACTTCTGCAGCATTAGCTGTGTCTTAAAATACATTGTATCTACCATTACTGTTACTGTCACAACTCTATTTTGAGATTTGTATTGGATATTTTTTGATTACAATCCTGGATTGAATGATAATCTCATTAAAAAAACACCTCAAAGTACTATGAAAACAGAGCAATTTTAGTGGTGTGATTTGTAAGCTAATGCTCGGATAGTTTACTGAGGATCAACTCATGCTTTTTGCACTTTTTGGGTGCACAACCATACTGGTCAATCCAAATTAAATTTCTATTTGCTTGGCTTCCAGTTCTTCCCAAACATCAGGTGAGAGCAACATACTAATTTTTCAGTGCAGACCTTCATATTTAAGTTGTACCTCTCTATCGGATGTTAACTGTTACTGTGTCTCATCGCTAACTTCATTTGTACAGTAATATGGAGGAAAGCAAGAAGCAGCTTTTAGAAATATAAAGATATATTTTGTATATATTCTTGTGCAGGTTTCTTGTAGGACAGTCACTAGCAGCCTGTATATCCTCAATCCAGCATCACTTTGAGCAGGACATAAATGTATCACAAATAAATTAATAGCATGGGTTCACACAGAATCACAGAATCTTTGGTTGGAAGAGACCTTCAAGATCACCTAGTCCAACCTAAGACCTAACACCAACAAGTGCAGTTGTGCATCTGGTGCCTAGCAGCATTGTACGTTGTAAGAAAAGCAAAAATATTACTTCTACTTTATTTACTCTCTAAAAGTGAACACCCTGTAAATTGTAAGATGAGTCTGGAAGAAACCTGTATAAGACTCATGAAGCTTATAAGTTGTTACAATATGAGGTAAGTAGCTGATGATATGTGTAGATACTCAGTATACAGTTTAGTAATGTCACTGAAAATTGTGATGTGTGAAAAGACATAAGGGGTTCTATCAAACCAGATTTTTTTAACCTGATTACTTTTTAACAAATTTTATTTGACAGCAGGAATAACATATCCAGTATATAACCCTTAACTGAGTATTTACTATCACTGGGAATCTCATTCATAAGTCCTTCTAGATTGCCTTGCTACCCATTTCCTTGTGCTTTCCCACAGCTGTGTGAACACTGCGTGTGAGTTAAATAAAACCTTTAAAATTACAAACATGCTGCAACTGGTGAAATGATTGGAAATTTTTGTGAAACACTGGTTTAGTAGCTTGTGGCCAGATTGTGATACAAGAAATATGCCAAAAGTAATTTGATATCTAGCCATAACTGATGATGGAATCGTAATCAGTTGTGAAGAGGAAACTCTCATAGATAATTTCCTCACAACATCACAAAAAGCAAAGTTCATGTACCAAAAAAATCTGAAAATATCAGGTCAAACCTCAGCAATTAAAAGACCTTGTCCAGTGTGCTAAAGGATACCGGTTCCCCCAGTTTAGTAGGCCGAGGATGTCTAACCCAGCAAAAAGGCTAGCCAATGGGTAGTACAAGACCTGTCTACCTCCATCACAGCATACCAGTGCATAAAATGTAGGTGTAAAGACCGAGGGGTCTGATTTCAAGGGGTTCTGACAAAAAGAAGTTTCCACTAAGCCTTTCCTGCCCTAATAACATAGCCAGTCTCAAATATAATAGGAATTGTAATAGTGTGGTTGTAAATTTTTTTTCTCAAGTCCTTGAGGGGAAAAAAGTCTAAAACATCCTATGCTACTGCAGCTTTTTTTAAAGAATATTTTTCTCTATGAAGGATATATAGAGATTCAAATATAGATGAGTGTATATCCAATATGTGCTATTTATGTGCTTAAAGGTGAATAGGAATTTGCTTAGATTTAAAAAAAAAAAAAGAAAGAAAAGAAAAGAAAAAAAAAGATAAAATATGTAAATAAAAGAGTATGACCCAATGTCCAATTTCAAGGGATCTGAAACTTTCTCATCATTAGCAACTCTTTCAATTTATAGTGAACCTGTTGCAATACATTCAACTTAAATTTGAAAGAGTATATCTCTTTTTCTCAAATATGGTTCATGTGTAATCTTGCAACTGAGAAACTGTAATAAAAATACATTATCTGTCATTAAAATGACTGCTGCAACACCATCATTGAACAGTTCAGCTTGGCAGGATAGGTCTATCGGTATCATGTCTTTTTTAAGTATTTCTCCACACATGGTTTCCTGGCAGAATGTCAGGGGTTCTGCTCTCTGAAATAATTCACTTGCTCTTTTTTTTTTTTTTTTTTCATGAGCCCCAGGAAGCACTTCTGATGTATTTGAGGCTGATAAATGTAGATTGCTTGAACTGTGTTTGTCAGGCCCATAGGGCAAATAATTAGCTTAATCTTTTCATTGATTCAGGACCGAAGTCATGGCAGGTTTTTATTATACTTATTGATGATAATCCAATTGTGGAAAACTAGTGTTTCCTTTGAAAAGAAAGGAGAGTTCGTGTCTTGTGTGATGTGTTTCATCACAATTTCTGAATTTTAAGTAAATGTGGTCTGTAGTGATAGATATGCTGGGTATCGGTTTAATGGTTAGCACTTACTGCCAGACTTGCACTATTAGCAAAACCACTAAATATTATTGCTGTGAGTTTAAAAGACCTTGTGACAGCCAGAGACACAGATTAAAGGATTTGCCAAAGCCATTTTAGGGGAAGTGGGAAATGGCAGTTGCAAAAGCACCAGCTGAGATAGGCCTTTCCTCCTGGAACTTGAGTTTTTCCATTCATTATTGAGAGAGGAAAGCAAAATTTAAATACACTTGGGTATCGGAGATCCTACACAGGTATGTTTTGGTAGAGCATCTTTGCACTTATATTTTCTTTTCCTGGGGACTTTAAAAAGTATAAGGTGTACTGTGAAAAAATTATATAGTAATGATACTCCCATAGCAATGAGCCCATACACTTCTTACATCTAGTAAGTAAAAACACTACTGTTTTGTTTATATAATGCAAAGTTGTTTTACTTGCAATATATTCTTCACTTACTAGATGTCTTCGTGCTTAATCAGTGCAGTAGGCAAAAGGCAAGGAAGTTCTCCTCTAAAGCCATTTCCAATATTTTCTGTTTAGATGGAAGTGTTGATAGAAATAAGTGGGATTTTTCTTTCATCTAGTTGAACTCTAGGTCCTAATGAATCTCTAGATTCTCTTCTGTTGTTGGAAGCTTATTCTCGTCGATTGCTTTGAAAAACAAATATTTCATCTTCAGGACGCAGCACACTGCATGCCTTGCGGGCATTCTCTTGCATAGTTGACTTCTTAACCCCCTAATCATTTTTTTTATCTCTTATTTCTCCTCCTCTGAGTCTTGATATCACAGGTATGTTACAGGAAGGCAAGGGAATACAAAGACTTAGCTTCTAGACCGGTATAAGGGAGAGATACAGCAATTACTGTACAGTCAAGCATGAGATATGAACTAGTTTGTCACGGTCTTAACTACATATGTAACTAATACAGTCATGGATTTCCTTTTGGTTTATTCAGAAAGGTAGTTTGCTTCTTAGAGCCATTGCATACAAAGTTTTGTGTTGGTATATGTGCTTTCAACGACACTTTTCCAAATTTCTTCAGACTAAGGAGGCAATTCTTCAACATTGCATGAGTTTCCTTTCATTGCTTGCATAAATCTCAATCTGAGTGTGTTAGTATAACAAAAGCAGACAAAGAATTGTTATTTAATTTGGTTGTCAGATGCTTGATTTTCACAAAATATTTCTTAAAATGTTGTGGAAAGAGTAAACTGTTATGGGAAGCAAGAATTTGACATTACTGTTCTTTATAATGCTGAATATTTATGACTGTCTAAAGTATTTACAAAACAGCTAATCTTTTCATTTTTTAAGAGGTTCCAAAAATCAAAAGCAGCTGAGGAGGGTAGTTTAATATCTGGCAGAGGAGCTGGCTGTATTTTCCAAAGTGTATTTCACATATATGGTATACATGTGAAATACATAAACTTGTATTCTATGTATTAGATCTATGTGATGAAGATAAAATGTCAAATTCCATGTCTAAATTTTTACATTTGCTGTCAGATTACAAATATTCAGGCTCCAGCTTGTCAAAACTCAACCAAGTAAACACAAGCATTATATGTTCATCATGCTTTTACAGATGTAAATCCTTGTCTCACATTGGCGTCACTTGGAAGGATACTCACTGTCTCTCAAAATGAAAACCATACTATGGATTTAGGCATCTAACTTCTGGCACACACAGGTAACAGAGGGCAGGAGACTGTTATGCCACTCAGCATTTTGGGGTTAGCTAGTGCTCTGCAGCATCCTCCGCTAGTGTAGCTGTATGTTGTAGCTTCCTAGAAGCGCTCAATAGTTGTGAAACTTGGGACTAGAAACCCCAGGTTAATGGAAGCTTTTGAAAATATTCTCTGTGTTTTTCCTAGTTGATAGAACAAGCAAATGGAAGATACAAACATACAGGCCTTTATTGTGCTCCCCATGTTCTTGGGAGTCTGTTGGCCTTCAGCACTTCTTGTGGCTTACTATGTGCGTTTCTTGCACTGTCCTCCACCTATCTTCATGAACTAGGTTATTTAAACATGTATGCATAACAGAATGTGCTATTACTAAAGAGATGAATTGTCTGCATGAAAGGAAGGCTTTTCATCTTTGACATCCGTGCAGTCAGTGTGTCTTTCTATTCAATATACGTAGGAAGAATTGACGTGCATGATTTCTGAGATCCAACCACTTCAGCAAAAATAGATCTAGGTAAGAGATTGCAGGAGTCTCTTCTGACATTTTGCATTTTACGGGAACTAGATGCTCTGCAGTGGGCTCTTCTATTGCAGTTCTGCATTGTAGGTTCTTATTTAGGCCTGTTCTTGACAAGCTAATTAAGAAAATGGGGGGGGGGNTCTGAACAGCCAGGCAATTCTACCAATTCACATAGAAACAGGCAAGCCAGTAGGGCAAGGGAAAGCTATCTGTGAAAGAGGACTGATAAATGGTTGTATGTATGAGCCAATATTATTCCAGAATAGTTCTTGTAATCATGAAGGGTAGCTGTCCTCAAATATTGACAGAATGTCATCACTTTCTGCTCTGAGGAGTGCTGTATCAATTAGGAAAAAGCATAACTGTGCCCAATTTCAGTGTGTTATTTTTTTGACCAGCTAAACCTGTGTTTCTTTCCTTCACTGACACATCTTGTTCACCTACCCAGACATGTGTAAAGGTTGCTTGTTAGGGGCGTGTTTTGTTTGTTATTAAGTTGCATTCTACTATTCTGGTCTGCATTATTGTTAATTTTTAGTTCATAGGACACTGATATAGTCAAATTTATTATGTCAAAACATAAAATAAATTATATAGTAAAAATCATTATTATGTCACTATTATTTGTTGCCCTCTAGCACTCATGAAAGTAACAAACAAATAGAGGAAAAAGTTTCAAAATCATCCTGCTTTCTGTGACTGAAAAATAGACATTTATCAGACAGGAAATTAAGATTATTTTTAAAAGAGGACACAGGATACAGAAGATCTAAGATACTTTACAGAAATCAGAAATCAAAACTTTTAAAATCTTGAGTAGATAACATTTCAAAGTTCTGGAGTAAGACCTCTTTGTTTGCTTGTGCTACTTTGAAGTAAGCTATAAATTAAACCTGAACATTAAGAATTAAAATTGTTAAGAATTAAGTAGAGTTCCTGTGTGTTGTTATGTTTTGTACCTCACCGGGATTCAAAAGGGAGCAAATGATACAGCACAAGGGAGCTACCTCATTTTTGAGGATTGGGATGTTAGTATCAGTTCAGTTTCCTCTTCCTGTTTGTACAAGTGTTTGAGAACAGCTCAGTGGTTTGACACCATGGGAGAGGAGGAAAGTGAAGGGATGTTTTTGTAAAGATCAGGATTGTCCTTCATGTCATAGGACTAGGCAGACGTCAAAGCCGAAGGATTTCTGTCTGATTATATTAAATAATTGGACTTTTCATCATAGTTACTGACTTTAGAAGAAAGACATTGCAGCCTGTAACTGTTCCTTTTTTTCCCTGCAAAGTCATGTCTCTATTTTGTGGTGTTACTCTGAAAATGTTATGAATGCTGTCAGCAGAAGATACAGTACAAAAGCGTGGTGGAGCAATATGTTGGTACTATCTGTCCTCGTCCAGAGTCAGCCTTCTGAAAGTCCTGGGCCTTCTTGTCAAAGCCCTGATTAGCTCCGGGTATCCATCTGCTCTTGAGGCTGTAACCAACAGAGAAGAAAGAAATGAATGTTCTTGACTGATGATACCAAAACAAAGTGCAGAAGTATCCTTGTTAACAGTTAGAAGCATCCAGTTTACTGAGTTCCAAGGGTTTTAAATAAGGTCTTATAAAGAAGGTTTATCTTTATGGTGATCCTGTTCTCTGAGGCCTATAGGAAGTGGTCGTTTGTATTTTTTACCCCTTCTCTAGCAGTACAATTTGTGAGGCCTCAGTGCTTGTGCTCAGTGATTCTGGCCAGATGAAACTTTGGTTTCTGTCCAGCAATATTTCTAGCAGGACTTCACCTGAAGGAAGTAGTACAGCTAGGTATGATCCTGTGCCAAAATCAACTGCTGTAACAGTTCATCCTTTGACCGCGCTACCCTATCTGTTTGTATATGATGAATGATTCCATTTTTATTCTTCAGTTCTCCATGCATTAAGAAACATTTCACTGTTTTTTTTTTTTTTTCCCTCTGTGATCTGGCTGCCACATCTCACCTTCTTTACTGTCAGAACACTTTATTTCAGATAACTGCCAATCAAGTAGAGCATGGCAAATTGCACAGTTTTGCTATCTTTTACCTATTGACTCACCCACCTCTGCCGGGATCTTTGGTAGCTTCTGCTGCAAGAGATCTGTAGGCATGGATATGCAGATATGTATGTACTCAAGACCTAGAAGGAAGGGTAGTTAAAACTATCCTATAGAGTTCTTTAGCACTTTTCTCTTTATTTGTAAGAAGCTTTGTTAATGAAGAGAAAACATACATAAAAATTAAGTCTTGTCTGTGTTCCTGCCACAAGCAGCAGGACTTTCAACTGGAGTGGGATAGGGATTTCGTTGTATGCCTGTATGGTAAAGGCTATAGGTAGTACTTGTGGTATTTGTCTGCAACAAAGTTTACTCTTCTGGCTGGGTGGCTATCAGGAAGGCCATCAATGTTACAAGTTTTTCCAGAAGGGAAGAAAGCATGGCAGTGGATTGAGCAGCCTCTAAAGTGGTCTTGTTCATCTACAAAGAAAGTAGGACAAACAGTTTCCCTCAAAACAGGGTATAAGAATAATTAGAAGTTTCCTTGCTTTCAGCTGTAAGCCTCATTCAGCTAGCACCAGACCTTGCAACTCTGAGAAAGTTTTTCCCTTTTATTTACACTGCCAAGGCTCCAGCAGATGCCTTCTTTGTCTACATGCCTTCTTTGACGCATCTGTCCTTTTTCTCTTCACTTTTTCCTTTCTTGCTGTCAAAGTTGCATGTTCTCTGTTTAAAAACAGTACCCGGGAAAGACGTTCGTTTGTTCCTGCGCAAACCTGTATATGCTTTCTTTGGGGTGTCAGTGACGTGTCTGTGGTTTGGTTTTGAGTCTCTGGCCATCTCACACATTTAAGCTGGATAGAGGGTGGATCTTACACTCACAGTTTGTAGAGTGATTTAACCCATCTCATAACAGCACCATTTACTCGACATCTTGACTGACTATGTGCGTAACTTGGATAGCAGTGGCTGTTATCCTGACGCTGCCATAGTTTTGTTGTTTGTAGTTACTGTTCCTTGAGGTATCATTGTTTCTTTATCTTCACAAAGATTACCATTTCTCAAGGGCTCAGTTATCTTTGTCAGCAGCAACATGATCTGCATTTTAGATTACTGGGATCACACACACATATTTCCTATGGGTCTGGTCCAAGTGTAATTGATAGACGAATTGCTTGAGTTAAGGGCTGGTTGCATGTCTGAACAGGCTGGTAACATCCTTATCAGAAACTTGTTGTTGAAGTTGTGTTGCCTGAAAACTTTTATTTAAAATTTTGGAATTGCTAGATTCAGGCACACCAACTAACCCTGTATTTAGAGCAGAAAATCTGCTAGAGCACCTGCCTTTTTTGAGGTGGAAGCATGATAGGAGAAAGAAGGAATGTCCGTAGTCATTGAAACTGCCTGCTGAACTGTTTTTGACCATATAAGCTAATAAAGTTCAACTGTGACCTTGTTTAAGCTTATTCCAAAAGTGAAGTCATTTCTGGCATCGAATGCAAGTCCTTGAAGCTTTAAAATCATGGCTCTATAAACTGTGTTCTTCTGCATTATGAATAAACTATTAGTATGCACCATTTAAGACATGAATATGGGCTGTTTTGCTTCAACCCATATGTACAGTTCAGAAGGTCAGGCGTTACCACAGTATCTCTCCTGTTATTTTAGGGCTCTCATGTGTTATGGTTGGCCCTGATCACATGGCATTTGGTTTCAGTTATTTTTCCATGGGTTTGGCTTTTAAGAATAGACACATTTCAAGAAAAATCCAACAAGTTGTAAAGTTCACGAAGGCTGAGGACTATGATCACTTTTAGACTTCAGCAGCTGAAAGAAGATAAGCATCTTATTTTAAGGACTGTGACTGTTTAACCTAAATATAGTGAGTCTAAGTTATGGGTAATGGAGAAAGCAAAATTTGTTGTGGCTTATGGGACAGGGAGAGGCAAAAAGAAAATAGAAGCTGTTAGCATTGTAGTAGCTGTGGATTGCTTTCTTACTTGCACCAATTGTTGCTAAATTACTCTAAATTTAGAGGCAAATGGATGCAAAAGTGGAGAAACAGTGCTCTTTGTTGCAGTCCAATAATTAGTTTGATAAATAATACAAGGAGTGGAAAAGGGATTCCCTTCTGGTCAAAATGCTGACCCTTTGATCCCCAGCTGTGGCTCATCATTTAAACTGGTGTTTTTCTTGTTGCTGTGGTTTTTACTGTAAGATGTTGTTTTTAACCTCTGTGTAAAGACCTATACAGCAAATGTAGGCACCCTTTGTTTAAAGAGTGCCTGGGGGGTAGAGTAAAAATTCCACGGACTACATCCCAAAATGTATGTGGCTGTTTAAATTATCAAATTCTAGTAGTATTAAAAGGACTGTGTGTCTCCTCTGTTGTCTCAATACTGAAAACTTGCCTCAGGACTTATAGACTCACCATCTAAATCATGTGGTAAGATTTTCAAAACCGGGAACTGCTTAATGCTTTAGAAAATGTTTGTCTCACACTCATTCGTAAGAATGCTTCTGAATGTTGAATGAGATAAATTAATGCCAGTATGAAAGAAGTGCATTTTGTGTAGTTGTGCATTGGTAGAGACTAGCTGCTAATGTAGAAGGAGAGGGAGACCTGAAGGAATGTGTATTTAGGTCTTTTCAGTCATAAAGAAGAGTGTTATATACACATAAATCCAGAGAACACACAACTTTATAAGGAACTTGTGGATGTGGAATCCTGAAAGACTAGTGAACATGGCAGGGTTTATTTAATCTTTTCAGACTGCAACCAATCCCCTGTCACCAGAAGTTTGATGCTGCGGCTCTAACAGGACTGTCCAGGTCAATGGAAAACCAGAAAACCTTAATAGCAGCTACAGATTAAGGCAATAGGAAGGATCTATGTCTCCCACTGTTCTCTACACCTGTGAGAGTATTCATGGCTCATGTTGACACTAAGCACGCATTATTAACTTATTTTGACTGCTCTGGTGTAATAAATTTTGCTTAAATACAAGCGACAGTATCAAGACATGGGGTTTGGGTTTGTTTCAAATTTCAGCTCTCTTGTCATTGTTATTCTAATCCAAATTAAAACTTGATTCAAGACTGCACTATTCCGGTAATGTAGATTTATCAAACAGAAATTTGAGTGTGTGAAGACTGAGGTTTACAATACTAGTAACGCAACATCTTTTTGAAGACATCTTATGTCTTCCATCTTTTTTCCAGGTACTTGTCTTAAAATAGGTGAAGTAGCCACACAGTTAAACATAATATAACTTCTGTTCCAGAGAAAAGCGCAACAGAGATAAAATAACATGTCTACTAAAACATTTCTGGCTTCTCTTATTGCAGTATCAGACTGAAATGAGAGATTTAAAAGTTCACGTTCTGGTGAAATACAGAGACATACTCTTACTTTCTGCTGAAATTAAAAACAACTTTGTTGTGTTTCTTACTAATTTAAGGAAAACATACATTAGATTAGGTCTGTATAAGAATGGCAAATGGTTAAGTCTGCTACCTACTTTTACTTACTGGTGAAAGGTCACATATGTCGTGGAGAGAAGAGATGGTCCATAACACCTGTGTAAAGTTCACTATACTTTGAATAAGGGATCCTGTTAAAATCAACCTTTCTGCTTTTTAAAATCCTCATGGATATTTTCCAGTTAACTTTGTGCATCTCATATGCCTGCTCTTACTTAGTATGCTTCTCAGCCCTGCTATCTTGGAAACATTTACCCTCTTGTATCATTGGAGAGAGAATACATCCTGAATGAGTTTGTAGGTCATATAGATCCTTACCAGTTTACTGGTGTTAATCATCAAATCAGCATAAGGTACATATGTGTAAGTATCCATTTACAGTATACTGTCACAGTATAAAAGGTAAATTATTTGAAGTATAAATAGTGTCTCATCACTGTGTGCACATCCCTGTTATCTGGAATATGTTGCTCAATTTTAAGCCATTTCTGAGTGAAAATGAACTTCTAATGTTTATCATGTACTTTACAATTTCTCTCCATCTTCTGATAATATTCTTTAACGTTGTGAAACATGCCGTTGAGCAGTTTGAAGTACGGTTTGCATGAAAAATGTTGTCCCAAGGCAGCGTTTATTATGCATGTCCAAGGAGCGTGACAAGAGACCTAGATAATCTTTCAGTTCTAGTCGCAGCTAACTGGACTTGGGTCACCATCAGAAGAAATTATTCAGTGAAAATCACAGTTGTGTTGGATAATTTAGTAGGCTAACAGGACCTAATATGCTATGGCACTAAAGGAGTACTGCCACAAAACCAAAAGCACCATGATTTAAGGAACTGTAGCTGCACTATTTAAATAGTGCTGGTTAAGTCTACAGCGAAGTGAGAATTAAAAATGCAAACATACATATTTCCTTTCTATCTAAGGAAAGGAAAGTAAGAACAAAGACTCCAAAAAGAATCAAGAATGTCTTTTAAAATTATTTTTTATTTCTGAATAGTGTTGGCTAGTTCAACAAGGGCTCAGTAGACTAATTTAACTGAGGCCCCATTAAAATGGATCTTAGTCTGGGTCACCTAGAGTTTAAGAAGTTCAGGAAGAGAGCAGAAGAAATATTTTTTGTGCTTTCAGCAGGCCTCTGCAGGGCCTCAGCAGTAAGGGAGCTATTGTTTGTGAAGGACCAGATCTGTCGGACAGAACCCGTTAACCTGGGAGGGGAAAGGGGAATGTTGTAGTTAATGGCAGGAAATCTATTATTTATTATCAGTCAAAACTAAAAAGTATGTGTAAGTCTCCAGAGAGAATAAGGATGTAAATGTAGCATCACATTCATTAAAAAGTATCTATCCCCTACTTCTTTTCTGCTTAACAATATGAAAGCACTGAGATCCTCTCTCATGTTTTCTCCCATGTTTTTTTGCTAACCAGCACAGCTTCCAAATAATTTTTCCTCTTTCCTCGTGGTTCTTTTTCACCGTAATGAATCTTCACCAAAAATTGAACACAAGAAACACAAAAGGAGGAAAGAAATACCACAGCCTTCAATTTCTGGAAGAATATCTATATATGTAGCTTCAACTGAAGGGAGGGAACTTCTGTTTATTTGGTATATATTTGCAGTTGATGAGGATTCTGTGACTATTGGTCTCCAGAATGAACATGAGGAATAAAAGCTACTTGAATTCATAGAAGTTATTCAGTTGTAGACTTTCTTCTTAAGCAAGAGCTACTTAGGCTCAGAATTTGTCCCTTTTGCAATGTGGTTGAGGTACAAGTGTATTTTGTCTGGAGTTTTTATCTAAGCCTTGGTAAGGCAGTGAGCATCCAGGCTGAAATAAGCATCTGTCACAAGTACACAAGACCAGCTCTCACAGAGTGATTAGGCGGGTTTTGGAAAATCTAGAATTTGAATAACTAATAGATATTCTCAGCTCTGGTCTCCTTCAAGATGGTGGTGATAGATATTGCTACAGAGACAGAATGTTTGAAATACTTGAATACTGGTGATTTTAAAGGTTGGTTTTGCCATAGGTATTGAATCTCCATCTAAACATTCAGGTTTTGTAGTATTTAAGATTGTAGCTATTTTAAGATTTAGTATGACGTGAAGTGTTCTGCAGACACAGTCATCTTTTGCTGTGTTCCAGAAATGAGAAAAGGATTTCACTTTGCACAGGAGAGAAAACATTATGGCTAAATATAATCGGACAGATTACCGATTAGGTTTAAGCTTCTGGAACCTTGGGATTTGTTTAGGCCTACTATGGCATGGAGTGTAGAAATACCACCACGGAATATGGTCCCTGCCATGCCAGGCCTGAACAGAGCCCTCTGAACTAGAAATAGAGTTATGGGAATGGCACTGTTGTTTCATTCTTTTATCTTTTATGTACCATTGACTACTACTGGTCAGAAATCTTCTGACAAAATGAGTCCATTTGCTGAACTGGAACTGTTGCCAAGAAAGATTCAGCTTGCCGAGTCTCCTATTCAGAGGTTTTTCGGGGGTTAGAAAAAAAAAGCTCTTTGATATTCCCATTCTGATATTTTCTCTCTTTCTCTTTTTTTTTTTTTCTTTTCCAAATTCAGTGTTGAAGTGCAGCTTTCGCTCCGATAAAGGAAGTCAAAATCTGAAGGAAATATTTCAGAAGTGTGGAAAGAAAAACTGTTCTCTCAAGCCCATCTATTCTTCTGGATATGATTAGTCTGTGGACGTTTTTCCCTCCAAATTTTCAGCTCCTTATGTGGTAAGGAAAAATGTTTGAGTTCTTAAATGCTGACAGGTTAGGAAAACTGTTTCCCTTGCTGCTCCCCCCTATAACTGTGCAGCCCTTGTTTGAGGACTGATAGCACTGGGACTGTAGCCAGGACCGACATAATTCTGCGGGACTCTGGCTGGCAGCAGTGCTAACAAAGGAGCTGCTCTGAGATGCTTTTGTTTTACTGTCATCAATGTCCCATTGTTTACCAGAATAATTGCCCTGTTAATCCCAGCTGGTAGGATAATTATATAAAGCTCATGTCCAGTGTAAACAGGAGGCAATATTCTTTCCTTGTCTTTGTCCAGAGTTAAGTTCCCTCAACTTCTAACAACCTCTCAGGATTGGCCCTTAATTGTTTACTGCCAGGCAATATAGGGTGACAAATTAACATCAGGGACATGGGATCAAATCCTAATCTCCTTTATTATTCAGGTGAAGTTCCTGGTTCTAGGGCCTGATTTTACTAGATCTAAGGATCAGGCCTAATTAGATTGTGTCCTATATCTATAGCCACCGAATGGTATTTCTAACTTTGAAACAAATAGTTTGAGAAGTTCATGCTTTAACAAGCTTTTTCTCAGCTCTAATAATAGTTTTGGTACTTTGGTACTTTTTTTTTATACCCGCAGTGAAGAGGGCAGTTACTGAGTAGTAATACAGCTTGCTGTATAAAAATCTGATTATTACTATGGCAAATCTTTTGGACAGTTACACACTTTACTTGGCTTAATAATGATTTTATGCCAATCAGCTAACTGGTTATAATTATGAGAACCAGTTCTAAAATATAGTAACTGAAAAATCATGTTTAGTTTTTCTCCTGTATTAACCCCTGAGATGTAGGAACAGGTTTTGCTTTGCTCTCTCACATTGAGTATTGGTGCCTTACAACATGAGTGGGACTATTTGCTTCAGTGCGACTGTTTGTACTGGTGAGCATATCAAAATGTGGCTCATAATAATAACTGATTCCACAGTCACTATGTGCAAACTTCTAAAATATTGGTAGAAAACTGGATTGGGAAGATAAAAAGTCCCACTTTTGATTTAAAAGTCACAAATGGCATAGAACTGAATGAGTATGTGTTGTACGGTCAGATATTGGTCTGAATTTTGTGAAGTAAGGGGATGTAGTGAGTGCTGTCTGTGTACCTTTCCTGCTGCCAGTTCCTTAACTCCATAAAACCTCTTGTATTTCTTAGGCTTGCTTACCGCTAGGTTACCATGCTGGAAGTACCTGCGGTAAATCAGGCTCTGAATTTCACTACTGGGCTCTCTAACCTTTGGCAACAGACCTCTACATACTCTGATTAAGGTGCTTTTCATGTGCACAAGGTCATTGATGCTTTCTTTACTCCAGTTCTCCCACTATAGTTTTTGTGGTAGGTGGAGTTAGGGCAATTGTGGAAGTGAAGAGAACATTCCCTGTTTTAATGTGCCTGCTTTTCCCACTTTGGTTAATAAATAAGGCATGCCAAAAATAGCTAAAGAAAAGGCATTTTAAAAGGGTATCTGAAATTTCCTAAATGATTTCATATTTTAGGAAAGACTTTGCAAGTCGTACAGAAATGTATGTCTGTCCTCAAGCACCCTCTACTTTCCCTTCCAGATAACATCTTGTGGATTGACAAAGAGGACTCAACTATTTTTATATTTATTAGTTTTGATTTTGATTAATTACATTATTCCCTGTTTTATCTGAATTTCTAGCAGGTAGGTCTATATAGTGCATCACATAGTTCAGCTTGTTTGTTCCAGTAAAGCTTTCTGCCACGTTTTAACCATCAACATTTTGAATTCTTGAGTCACCTTACAAAATTCCAGAAGACTGTTTGGAAAATCAGTGACTCCACTGATTTTCTCATCCACCTTTTTGAGGATTTGGCCTTATGAAACAGCTTTTGAAAAATTTGTGGTACTGGGCAGGCCACTGAAACAGATCAACACCACCTTTTGTCATTTATCTCATTTCCAATCACTGTTGAGAAAACAAGAGTGTGGACTGCTACCTGTTTGATAACTTTCTGGAATAAGATGGGCTTTGGAAGAAATATATAATTTTTTTTTTAACTAGGCAAATTTCCTTATAACAAATTGTTTCTATCACGGTCTTTTAAAGTATATCTTTCTGCTTCTAGTTCTAGTTTTCTCCTAGAACCCATGCTTATGTTTAAAGCAGCTATTCCACAATAAAAGACTTTGGCAAGTTTACATCAAACCAGCTGCACTCCAGTGAAACTCTGCCTGTCAGGCTGGTTTCTAATGCACTCTGGCTTGGTTCTCCTTGTGTGTTTGTCTTCTCTGGTACCGGGCCACTCTGAATGGTGCCCTTCCCCAAGCTGTAGAGACTCCATCTCCAGGGATGTCTGAGAGACAAGAGCATGGAAACCCAAGGCCTGGTCTGGGCCAAGGGTCCCAGCTGAAGCAGTAAAGGAACTAGGGGTTTGGAAACTTCTAATGGTCACTGAGCAGCTCTGAAATGCCATTTTAGTAAAGCATCCGGGTTTCTAGGCCTGCAGGCAACAAAGCTGCATGTACAGTAACAATTGTGTTTCAGAATATAAATGCTATTTCACAATATGTATGTACTTTACCAGATTTCTGGGAAGAAAAGTGGTTTGGGCCCAATCCAGAATTAAGTCATTTTTTCTGAAATAGAATTTTTCTGTAAATTGAAAGTCTTGAATTTTAGAGATATGCAGCAATAACTAAGTAGGGAAAAATAGTGTGAGATGCACTTAAATTTCTGAAGTAGAATTTGCTATGCTGCTTCGTGGTTAGTACTAGGATTTGTGCTATTAATCAGCCAGCATACTACTCCTCATTGAAATCTGTGAAAAAATGAATTAAGTGGAACTCTTATTTTTGTGTTCTGTTACCATAACTTCTGAGAAGGATACACAGTAAATTAAGGCTGTCAATTTCACGGTATCTGCTGCTGTCATTTTTCTTGCTTTTCCCTTTCTGCTTTTTGTGTTTTCTGTTACTGTGCTTCTTCTGAGAAGTGGCAACCTGCTCTGTACAGGCCCAACATCAGCCCGAAGACGTTAGCTCTGACAATGCTATGTCTGCAAACCTTTCCCCAAAAGAATGCAATTGTCATGGCATTCTGGAAAAGGACGAACAAATTCTGATTAGTCAGGTCCTAAGCCCTTATTTAGGGCTCCTTGACAAAAACAAAGATATCAGCAGTGAGCAGTGAACCATCAGAGATGCTGAACAATAGGCAGAGGTATGTCCAGCTCTTCCTGCTGGTACGGCAGGTCTGGGTTTGCACCTCCTGGCACTGTTCACACCTCCACACCACAGATACAGCAGGAAAACAAGCTTTGCCATTTTGTCCCATGGATGGCTTCCAAACTTGGCTCAGAAAGTTGCCTCCTAGAAAGTGTGATGAGGAGCCTTATAAATAGAGCTAGGTGGTATTTGACTGCAATTGCCAGTGGAACAACTGCTCTGTCCTGATCTGTGGGCCTAGCTGGATTTTTTGTCTGCTGACTGCTGATGGAGTTGCCTTCTCGTTGCAACTGTGTAAAGCTTGTTTTCCATGCTGATTTTCTTGGGTTCAAGCCTTTAGCTAGGGAGTCAGACACCAAATGTTTGACAGGAAGGAAGGACCTGTTGGGCCAGTGCTGTAATTACATGCAGAAGATGTAGGTTCAAATTCTGGCTTTGCTGCAGGTTTCCTATGTGACCCTGCACAAACATCCCGGTGCATCTGTTGCTATAGCAAAACAAAGATATCATTTCCTTTCTTCCACTGCGTGTCTCACATGCAAGCTTTTGAGGACAAACATCATTACTTACCGTTTTACTGAACAGCACTTGATGATGTGGTACAGACCTGACTTTTGGCTGGGGCCATTAGCTGCCTCCTTGTTACCAATAATAAATAAAAGCAAAGCAGGCAGTCTTGTTCCGCAACAGTGACAGCCCTGGACTGCTGTCAAGGGAAGCCTGATCAGAAGCACATGCGCTGTCTACAAAGTACTTTATCTCTTATTACCAATTCCCCAGTTCATCCAGCCTTTAGTTACTCTCATGTAAAGAAACAGCCTGTGCCAAAAGCCAACAAATAAAGCTGTAGCTTCCTCCCTTTGCTTCTTGAATGGGGCACGTAGGGAAGTAGCTCTACGTGTTCTGGCATCGTGTTTGTGCCTCAGTCCCCCTAGCGAGCGTGGTCCCTGCAGGGTGGAAACGGAGGAAGCGCGACAGGCAGCCAGACCACCGTCTCCTCCTCCCGTGTGCGCTGACAGATGTGATGGGAGGTTCGTCCCGGCCCGCGGCTCTGGGGAGGGTGCACAGCATCAGCCACGTGCAGGGGGTGGTCTGCGAGGCTGGGGCTAGGAAGGGGATCGTCTGCTTCTGGTATTGCCCTGAATGCTGCTTTGAGCTTCAGCCGTGCGTGCGTGTCCCGTGAGGTGGGTGTCAGAGTCTGTCATGCTGTGAACTGCTGCGGGAAAACAGCCTTAAAAACATCACGACTTATTTGTCTGGAAAGAGCCTCAAAAACAAGGCATTATGGACAAGTCTTCTCAGTCACTGGTCTCTGAGGGTGGAAAATGGCAACTGACCCATAGCGCATACAGGCAGCTCGGGACTGGAAGTGAGAGAAAATACCCTGCACTCCAAGGAAGCCATGTAGGAAGAATTTAGCTCAAGAAAGATGTTAGCAATGTCTGTCCTGGGCGCTGCGCAAGGACACCATGAACTGCTTAGTTCCGTGAAAGATTGCCAGGGTCTCTGAAACTTTTGTGGTGCCTTATGCAAATCTTTGAGAGATTTATAGTAGTTAGAAAGTGGAAAGGGAGCAGTTCTGTTAGTGTGGTGATGCCTTAGCAAATACACTACATTGTAAACAAGCCCTAGGTTAGCTGCCCCTGGTATCAGACTGGTGTCTCCTAATGGCATGGTGGGACACTAGCAGAGCAGTAATTCACAGGGAGGAGTGCTGTCTACAAAATTACAATGTCTCCCTTTTAAGCTCCTGGTATGTTTCTGGAGGTTTTCATCAGCCAAACATTGGCACAACATTGTTTACCCTAGCTGAGGAGACCACAGCTTCAAGTGATTGTAGGCCATTAGGGTTATAGCAAAAGGGAATGTTTCAGGCACATTTGGGGACTTTAAGAAATATATTGACTAAGGAGGCAACATTTTGATCAGGTTCCAAGAAGAGCATATGAAAAGCCTTTTTGATTAAAATGAGTTTAAGTTCTGCAGTAAGGTGGGGGGAATGCTTAGTGAAGTCATTTCTCTGTCAGATATTGCTGCTACCTTTTTGACCTGCCCATTTTCCTGTGTTTTCCAATGAGTAAAATGTCTCTTTGCTCCCCTCACCTGCCTGTGAATTTGTCACATCAGTGACATCCATGCTCAACGTTCTCCCATTTTCTTCCATTTTCAGTCCTCGTACTCTTTTTCTTTTCTTTTTTCTTTCTTTCTTTTTTTTTTTTCCTGTTTCTTGTGCTTTACTGCCTCACTCTCTATATTCATCATCATTTTGTTCACTTTTGATTCTCCCTTCCTGAGTGCAGGGAAATTCTGTCCACTTTGGCCATTTTGAATCTGTCTATGAATCGGTTTGCCCACATAAAGGAGTAGCTGAAGTGTTGGGTGTGCTGTCACTGTTCCTGTTAATTGTGTTTTTTTAAAGGTTGTTGAAGGTCAGTTCAGTGCCTGAACATTCGTGACTTATGTACAGTTTTCAATTGGTCAAGTTCATATAACACTGTAGAGTCATTTTGTTAAAGCATTTTGTTGGATCCATGTGGGCTCCATGCCAAACAAACTTGCCACAGTCAGATTCTGTAGATCTTAGAGCTCTGGTTGTCAAAAGTGCCAAAAAACACGTGCTCAAGGCCAGATTTTTGAAAGTTTCGTTAGTCACCTAACCATCACTGAAGTGGGGGTTTGCCCTCAGTGCTTGTTGCAGTGCAATTAAGTTTGGATAACTAGTTTTTCCAAGCTCTTTTGAGAATCTCTGCCTCTGTGTGTGTTGCAGAATCCAAGCTTCATTATGCATTAACGTGGAGGTCAGTAACTGTAAGAAAAACAGATAAGAATCTAGTCACATGACAGCAAAGCAGGAAGTCAGTGTATGCAATTTGGTTCTTAGATGATCTTGACAATCAGCCAACAATATATGTTTTCTGGTGCTATTTCTTCGTCTTTCACAAGCAGAAGCTAGGTTTGTGTTTGAATTTTGGATAAATATTTGCAGGGGGGGGGTATGTGTATTTGTCATTCTTCACAAATACTAACCAGTGTCCTGAGGAAGAGCTCTTACTCCCAAACAAGCACCAAGAACAACTTTCCTTACTTTCCAAAGAGAGATTTAACAGTAAATTAATATTCACAAGATGGGAATCACTCTGAAGCGAGAGGAATTAAATTTGTTACCCATCCATGGGGGGAGACTTTTCAGCTCTGAATGTGTTTTGCTATAAGATGAAATGTATGGCTTTTTATAAGGCAAGTTATCAGTTAGCACTGGATCAGTGGTAATTTTATTAGCTTCAGAACCATTCAGTCTTATTTGGAAGAATCTGCTTCGTTTTCTATCTGCACATCTGTGTAGCAGCTGCAGGCTCACAGTTCCCAGGGGCTCAGTCTAATTTGTAGAATTACGGGGGTTGTGCCTGGCCATAGAAAAGGTCTATTAGTGTTGCTTATGTTGAAAATTTAAGCCTGATGCCTTCCACATGTTTGTTTTGTTTTGTTAGTCTTTTTCTGGGTCCATGATTAACCCTTTGGAGAAATTTCTTTTAAGGCAAGGTAACTGTTGTGTTGTCTAATTCCTGATTAACTGGAGGCCATGGTTTCATACTGTGTCCTCTCTGAGTTTCTAAAAACAGTGTCAGATGAACTGTGAACTCAGTTGGATTTTCTCTTTCTCCATCTTCCTCTCTAAGTGCATACAGAAACCAATTTCTGCATTCCTGGAAAGTATCTACTCTCACAGAAATAGCAGTTGACAGAAGAGGTGTGTATGAAGCACACAGCGAAGAGTATTTCATCCAGATTAAACCCCGAAGATAATTTTGGTTAAGTAGAGTGAAGTTAACCAGGTTTGAATTTGGTCGAAAGTCTTAGCACAAGGCTTCGCTGCAATGTTGACGATTCCAGCAGCAGCCTGTGCCTCCTGGTGAAGTGAGGCACAGGGCTCTGTTCCCTGACAAGGGGCTGGGTCGGTCGTGCAGGCAGCTCCGTGCAGACAGACCTCTCGCCTCTCTATTTTAGTCCAACTGAAATCTACCATATGTTTATGTTCTGCAAGTGAAAAGTATCAGAAAAATAACACTTTTCCATTTCTGAACCTTCGGACAATATATCTGTTGTCTGGGGTCTGACTGACCAGGGCTTCTTGCCAGACTGGAACCTCATAGAGAAAAGTGCCACCTAGTGAATAACCACTACCACATCCTGCCTTATTCCTTCTCTGCCTTCCATCTAAACACCGTGATAGCTCAGCTCATCAACTCAAACAAAAGCTGACAGCTTTATGTCAGACATTTTCTGTGCTTGAAGGAACCCTCAAGCTGAAATTCCAAGTGGGAACAACTTTGCCCTTTGAAGTGAGCTGGGGGCTATTGCTCTTTTTGGGGAAAATGAAATGGGGGTGGAGGGGAGGTGTTTAAGAGTTATTTAGGTGAAAAATTAGATTTGCTACTGGAAAGAAATTGCAGCACTTTTTTTTTTATTTTTTAGGCTAGCTCTATAAACTCTAGTTTGTCAAACTAAGCCAATTCTTTTCCTTTTAGATCTGCTTCTTATTAATCTGTGTTTGTCTCATTTATGATACTTTCACAGTGCCTTATTCCACTCCTGCTGCAGGGGCTGGGTTCACTGGAAGAAGCACATCTTTCATGTCAGATTATGGTGACAAAACATGCAGTTTGCATCACAGAAATCCATTCATAATGGAAAATGTAGACTGTGGAGACATTTGGAACAGAGTACTGAAATGGGATTCGGGCAGACTTCAGGAGGTGCTGTGAAAGCTCAATGGAAAGTAGTCCAAAGAAAAGATTTTAACATGTACGAGTATTCTGGGTGGTAAATTTCTCTGCAGGAAAAATCTCAATATTTTAATTGTTCTTCCTTTACTTGAAAAGTTAAAATAATATATCTTCTTTATCCCAGAGACCAAGTTTATGGCTTCTGAATTGCTGTCTTTGGATAGGTTTTTGAATTGAGCATTATAAGGAGGCCATTTAAAGACGAAGTTTATTGTCCATATGTGTTATACTGTTGAAGGGGAAGGTGTTAAGACATTATCTGTATGACCAGCAACTATGCATGACTGAACTTAGCGTTATATCCAGACTTTCTGTGACCATTACATGTATAGAGTCTTTTCCTGTAAAGAATATAGAGAATTTTTTTTTTTTTTTTTAGTTAAAAGGAGCTTCGTAGTCTTTATATCTTACTAACCTGACTCTTGCTCTGTATTTCAGACCCTCTGTATTAGTCTCTTTCATTCTTGAACCATACAGACATACATATAAAAGAATTAACCACTTTATTTTAATTTCATTGATATTGTGGTAATCATTTGAAGAGCTAACTGTTCAATCACAGCAATTCCTTTCTGGAACAGTCATCTAAAATTTTAATGAAGGAAGGAGTAAATGATTTTGGTTTTATCACAAAGCTCATTATTTCCTTCAGCTGTCTACCACCTTGTGTGTGCTACAGCTAGTGAATTGTTCACGGGATTAAGATCATGATTTACCTGCTTTTTTATGGCAATAGGCTTTATAATTTGATAAGCTGAGCAATTTGATAATTAATTTCAAGTACAAAGGAAATTTCATGAAAATACTGTTCATCAACACTACGTGAAGTGATGATACCTGTCATTTATCTGAGATTCATTGCACAAGATCCAAGTGCACTTTAGCCACAATTACCATACAGATCCTCCTGAAATAATTGGTTAAACTCTTGTAATCTTCAGTGGAGACAAGAATTCATCCTCACTTAAGGTCTTTAAGCCCTCTTGCTCTTCCTGTCCTTCACATACGCCCTCTCCCTTTCTCTCTCACTGTAAATTCCCCAATCTATGCTTATGGGCTTACTACATCCATCACTAAAATGCAGCTATTCCTGTTCAGCAGCTTGCAGCAGTGTTACATAAACAAATGAAGAGAAACATGGGAATTGGGTATCAGATATCATAGGTGGCTATAAAAGTTTGTTTTTAACATTTAAAATATTATTAAAATATATTTCAACATCTAAAATTACAACACACTGTCTTTGCATGTGCTCCTTCTTCAGACCCATAGTTTTATTTTGGACAAACTGAGATAGTACTATAAGAATTGCTCAAGTGTTTGAAAGCACGTGTTGGGAGGTGCAGCTAGAAGCTTACCACAAAAAAGCAGGCACACACAATGGATTCAAGTGTCTTTCACCTTCAGTTAAGAGTATTTTCTGTCATTGATTTGGGTAACAAAAATATTGGGGCCAGTGAAATAAATTAAAGATGACTAATCACATTTTCCAGTTCATTGTTTACCTTTCATTCATTATCTGTTCTTTAACTCTGAGCTCATTATTTTATATTCCTTCAGCTGAGTTTGTGCAAAAGAAATATATTCTCACATGTTGTGTAACCATCTGTTTGCTCTGGCAAGTTATATAGTTTTGCCTTTCAGAGAGGCTGCCATGATATTATGCAAACATGTCTTTTCATTTGCTACACCATCTTGGTTATCACTTCAGCCATGTTCTCTGTTCCAGCTTTCACATCTGTATTTCTAACTGTGTCATGTCCAGATTTAAGCCAACTCCATAGCTATGTGGAGAACTTCAAAATGAAAGGAAAAGATTAATGGTCATTTAATAACCTGTGAGCAAGACTCTGTGTTGGTTGTCTTCATTGTTTAACATTAGTTGATATATGTGCAACAGAAAAAATGAAGTAATGGGAACAAACTCAACTAAGTCAGGAGATGTTTGGAAATTCAGATGCGTTTTTGGTTTAGTGAAAGCCTGAAAAAGCAGCAGATCTATGGGAAACATGAAACTATGTGCATTAGAGCAAAGGGAGTCTCCATTGGTTAGCTTTACTAAAATACATCGGTAGATCATGGAGTACTACTTTTGTGGTCTGAAAAACAAATAAACATTGGGTCACGTTCTTAGTACATGTCTGTAAGCATAGGTTCTTGAAGTCGGTGAGGTTATGCCAGTATATTTTAGCTAAAATCTGTCCATGCATACAAAAAAAAATGGTGAAGATAGGCCATTTTATGAACAGAGTGACTGTGTGGGTCAAATTCGGGTTTCTGAAAAGCTGTGCTGTCACTAGTAAGTATCTATTGCTATTCAATAGAACAAATACAGATTGCATATGTTGTAATGCTATGGATTTTTTTCTACTATTGTACTGGTAGTAACATTGCTTGGCTTTTACTTGCCTTTTTTTTTTTTTTTTCCTACTAACAGCAAACTAAATGAGTGGAAGGCTTCTGCTAAGCCTGTACTCTTGCAAAACTCAGCTCCTGGAATCGACTGCCACAAACCCCATGCAGACCGAGTGTGAGCACTCTTTCTAGAGAGCCACTTCGCTCCAGTTCTCCAAAGATGGGTGCCTGTAAAATTGTTGGTTATGAAAAGTAATATTGCTCTTAGCATACAACATAAATAGAAGGAAAGGTTGCTGTTTGGCTTTGTGCCAGACCAGCACTAAGTACCATAGTGCTTCCAGACATTTTTAAGGAAGTATCTTTTCCAGATGATTTTGTAGACAGAAAGTTCAAAGAAGCTTAAGGATTGTTGTGGATAATTTTGATATTGGCCACATGGTACAGTGTAAGTCAGGAAAAACTCAACTGAAGAAAATAGGGCTGTAGTAGTGGGTACCCCTCATTTTCTTTTTGTGGTATTGTAAGTGTAAAACAGATGCTTAAAAATAAATTATGCAGAAAGTTTATTTCCATTAAGAAGTACTAGAACCTGAATTTTCTTTCTTCTCTTCTCTTCTCTTCTCTTCTCTTCTCTTCTCTTCTCTTCTCTTCTCTTCTCTTCTCTTCTCTTCTCTTCTCTTCTCTTATTATTTTATTTTTGAGTACTTTACTGTGGGACAATACATAAAATTTCTCTAAGTGAAAAAGTGCTCAGGGAAGTCTAACACACTCCGTTTGATCACTACATCAGTGTGCCAGGGAACGAGTAAGGAGCATTTGCATTTAAGGTAAACATTTCTGACATCAGGAAATATTAGTTGAAAATTGAGTTGAAAAATTAGTCAAATTATTTAAGCTGCATGGCCTCATGAACTAAAAGTAGTTGAAGAAATGAGAATGTTAGTACTAAATAGAAGAACATAGCATTCTGGGGAAAATACTGACATGCATTTAATTTGTTTTAATACTGGATCAAGAGATTCCCTTTTTTTTGTGACTGCTGAGCCCAGATCTGGAATGCTGTTGTCACAGAAGTGGGCTTCAGAAAAATGCTAGTAGTTTGAAGGAAATACAGGCCGAAGCAATATGTTTTGTTTAGAGGCAAGGAAGAGTCACCCTTTCGTAAATGCCACAAATGTATACTAGCGAGAGTGACTGTTCGTTTTTGTCTTTTTCGTAATTATGTCCCTTTAGACTCCCCCAGACAAAGGATATTTCTATTGCAAACTACCAGGAAACTGATATTAAAGTTTCTTTCTTAGAATGGCGTCTCTCTTCAAGGAGTTAGCTCTGGTTAGTCTTGTTCCTTGCAGTTTTACTGACAAAATCGCTGGGCAAGCGTTGCCCTCCACTGGGAAAGGAATAGATGATTTTAACAAAAGGTCCTCCAGTTCTCTACTGTGTGTGGCCTAAGACAGTTCCTGTTGTGTGAGGAATATGGGGAAGCAGGGGGCTCTTGACACACCTCAGAGAGCATCTCCAGGTTGTCCCTGGGAGGTTTTGTCCCCCCCCAGGTATGTAAGGGGCCATGGGTCTCTTCCCAAAAACAGAGCAGGCTCTCAATCAGTGCATGCAACATGTTGGCAAATTGCTATGAAACCAATACAAATTTGCTGGAATCAGTGTGCAAATGTCCATGGCAAATCTCCAGACCTGCTGAAACTTTCCTTCTCGTGTAATTCACAGCAATTCTTGAAAGCTTCCCAAATTTTCCTATGTTGCTATTTTTATTTTGAATGGGAAAGGGAGAAAGTGCATATGAACAGTACCAGATGTAGACACCTTTTATGTAAAATTATACTCAGCTTTTCTAATAGCACACAGAGATGAATTCATGCTATGCATTGCCATTAACGTATGGTCTGCATTCACAAGCATGTTGTGAAATTGATTCCAAACCAAACATTGGTATTTCATGTGGGAGAAAATGTCTTGGTTCGCTGCTTATGTACAGACTGCATTTTTAGAATAATGGTGGCAATGCCATGCCAGCCTTGTTCTCTTCCAAAAAAGCAAGATGAGTTCCAATTTTTCCTAAGCTTATTTTAGGAAACAGTTGTTCTTGGCTCTTCAAGAATTAGCATTAGCAAGGAATTTAATTGGCTCATTAGAAAGACTAATTTGGCAAATCAAATCAAAATGTTTTATCTGAGCTTTACAGTTTAATTTAATTTTGAGTAATTTTCAAGACGCTTGGGAAGCCAGCGGTAACCACAGATGTTGTGAATGTCAACTGCAGACAGGCTGGGGAGCTGGCTGCGTGACAAGCAGGGTTTTGGGGTGGTTCCTCCCCAGCTTGGGTGGAACAGTGAGTGGGATCCAGAGCATAATCCCCAGTCATCTCCAGTGGCTGGTGGATAAGTCTTTCTCTAGAGAAAGAACAGTCAATGCTAAAAAGCATATGACAACTCCTTGGTGATATCTGGGTATAAGGGCTCTCCAAGTCACCGATAAGCTGATCAGAAAAAGCAATAACATCTGAAACAAAGACAGGGAATAGCTTGATTGTTCGTCTATGGACACAAATGCTCTTACTTCCTTTTGACAGCTCACCCTGAGTTGGGACTGGATGTTTTGTAATCTAAATTGCAGGTATTTACTGACCATAACCATACCATTGAGGACTGTACAATGAACCCAGTTATTTCAGACATTGACAACTATCACTTTCTAAACCACTTAAACTCACTCGATTGAGACTTAAGTATCTCTAATGGAGAGTGGAGTTGGGTTTAATGAATATGCCTGGTTTGAGTGGTTTCCAAATATGCCATTTAGCTTATATACTGCTGTAGTCATCACTTGTCATCACTTCCTTAAATTGTAGCTACTTTTGTATACCTACTACATTTACTTATACACACACACACTGTGTAAGCAATTCTCTGGCGGGGATATTGTTGTGTAAGTCAACAACGTGCATGTTTCTATCTGAGACTAATGAGTCTAAAGCACTTTTTAGTTTGAAGATAGATTAGAAATGCTTGGCTTTCAGTAACTGTCTCTTTCTTTCTCCTTCTCTTTTCTAGGGAGGGTATTTCTCCATTACTCGTCATGTTGACTCATGAGTGCTCCAGTGATTTAAATGATCTTGAAAATCTGTTTCGAGGTAAATCTAGTGCAGTTTAGTTAATGTTGGAGTTCTAGTAAAAGGCAAGTTAATAAAAGGGTGGTAATCACACAGTGCAAAAGAAGTAATGATATTTTTTTTCTTAATGAAGAAGCTCCTAAGCCAGAGATGACAGTTGGAGTGGTGGTGTCCTTTATGGATCCTCTCACCAGCTCCAGAAGACTGTTATCAATACTTGTTTCCCTCTTATTATGGAGAAGAGAGGGGGAAGATGCACTCCACCTTAGCTTTCCAAGACAAATGTATGCATGACATATGAATGTGTCATTTTTCCCACACCAATTCCTGCTTTCATGGTCACAGTGGTATGATGGTACTGTTGGCTCAGGGCTTGCTGCATTTGCCAACTGGGAGAAGTGATTCCCAATAGACTAATTTCCGTATTACAAGACATATGTCAGCATGCACATGGCTTTTTAGCTACTACCTGCTCAACCATGCAGTTCTTAAGAGCTTTTTTTCGCCTCACACGGGGTATCTCCCACATGAGCAAGTTCAGTCAGGCATGGTATAATATGGTATTACAATGACCCTATTATATTGTCAAAACCAGCCACAGGCATTGGCAATCGTAGTGCCACTGACTGAACAAGGGAGTTAGACATACAAAAACATCATTCAGCTTTGAGGAGCATAATCAGAGAAGGGGAACAGAGCAGACTCCGTTTGGTACCTGGCTGTTGTAATGCATCTAACTTCTGGTTGCCCAAACTCTACAACATGACTTATTTGCTCTAATCAGCATAGGATTTTGTGGGAGTATAGGTCTACATGCACTCAAAGAATTTGGCATTGTTCTATAAGCCAGATAACATCTCTGACAGGGAGGGCAGCAGGCTGCAGCAAAAGAGGCTATTTGAGATGCAGGATCACTTGGACAGAGGGAGATGGAGTGCAGACACTACAGAGCTCTGGATGGGTTTCATCAATCAGAAGGTTTTATATCAACATACAGAAGGGAGACTTTATTTACATACAGAAGGGAGACTTTCACTCCTGAAGTTCTTCAGTCTGTATATTAGAAAGAACAACATAGTAAGCTCTAACTGAGGAAAACGTTGAGTGTTTTCCCTGAGTATGGCAAGTTTGTGGCTTTATACTGGTTCCTGCCTAAGGTCAATATTTAATCAGATGAATCCAGCATTTATGCAAATGTAGCTTCCTGAGCCACCCCAAATACCGCTATCTATTTGTAAAGTACTGGCAAAAGGTATTGAAAGTATTTAAAATTATTCAGTGATACAAGCCACTGCAATAACAACTTGTTTCCATCTACAGTTGCCATGCTGAGTTGAGCTAAAGACTGAGGGAGGTTTTCCATGCCTGTAAAGGTTTATGGGTTTACTTCCTTCTTATTTTAACAGAGTTTTATACAGTAGATAGTGTGTGCACTGTGTATATGGGGAAATGAAAGCAATTACTACTTTAATAAACATTCAGCAGAATGTGATTACTTCAGCCCACCTGCAGGTGGTTTTTAATCCATAATGCAAGCAGTTAGAAAGATACTCTAATCACCTGCAGGAAAAGCAAAACAAACAAAAACATGGCAGGAAATGCCTATTTCTGATTAATCCCACAGAACTGAGATTAGCCAGAGCAAGCTGTGTGACATAACAGGAACGGAAAGGCTTGAGGTTAGCCTCAGGAAAGTTAGTGGAGTTTTTAAGTTAATTTGGATCCAATACATTCTTTGTTAACCACCCGTTCCAGGAGTCTTAGAGGTATGAAAAGTAACTTCCTAATTACAGATGTGATTAGATGCCATACCGTCTCTTTTATTAACCTTGACTTCAGCGGAGTCAATATTTCATCCTTTTAACAATATCTACCTCCCCAAAGTTTAGCCATTTTGCTCTCACCAGATCATCTCTGTCTTCCTTTTTTCTTTCAATAGTATTGCAACTTTGAAACTTCTTAGGTGAGTCTCTAAGGTAGTAGCTTGTGCAGCATCCTCTAAAATAAGTTGTCTGTGTGGTCTCATACAAATTGAGAAATATTGCAACTTAACTGCTCTGTAGCATTTGCTGGGTCAAAGAAGGAGCACAACGCTGTCTGAGAAGGTAATCTGTATTGTTTTTGCTAACCTACACATTTTGTCAGAGTTCACATTTGCATGTCACTACATAGATCTGCAATGGTACCCACCATAGTGCTAATGATGGCATTTATATTTGGGAATATGTGATTAAATTCTCTTGTGTCATAAAATAGTATCGCTAGGACAGTCTGAGCCATATTCATAGCCAAAAAAAGCCTTATTTTACTCTTCCTCTGTGATTTTGTTTCTTCTTTAAATCATATGTTGCAATTTCCATATCTTTTCACTGCAGTGTTGTTGAAGTTTAGAGTAGGTATTTATGCATTGATTTAGTTTGTTCTCACAAAAGGTCTGCAATTAATTTTGATCTAGCATTTGTCAAACTTAAAGCATGCTGTTGTCTAAACATTCCCCAAAATCTACCCAGAAGTTACATCATTTTAATTTAAAAAATAATTGTACAGAACATGTCCAGTTTGTACAAAATGGGAGCTAAATATGATCCACCCTTTCTTATTCAAAAATAACTAGTTTGAGTATGATTTTAAGGCATAAAGCAAAGATAATGCATCACATTCCGAACGGTAATTTCTGCTTCAAAGTCTATGCTTGCTTACATTTAGTAGTCTCTCACCTGGAAACATAGGTTGCTATCTTGCTCATGAAGTTTATAGATAGAGAGCACCTCCTCAAGCTTCATCACCTATCTATCATCGTTGCCATATTTTTCTTAGTTTGTGTCTGCTGTTTTGTTGTTCTGTGAAACAGGTGGGAGGTTACAGTCTCCAACTGTTGTGCTTTTTCCCTTTCAGACTGCCCAGACATGCTGCATGCAACCTGGCTTGCTGCAGCAGCAGCTCAGAGGTTTGGAAAGCCTATTAGTTTGGAAGACCTGTGTATTTGTGTATTTCTACACCGCTATTGCCATGTGGTCATATGTTAGGAACTATACTGCTTCTACAATGCATTCACAGATTTTATGAGAGAACAAGGAAGCCCTTTTCTTATGTGGTCAAAGGTGCGTTAATTCATGCTGCCTTTAGTAGCTTTTGGAGCCTATAGTTCAACTGGAAGTCTTCTTGTATATTTACATGCAGGGAGAGACGCTTCCCTTCATCCGAGTAGATAAAACAGTCAGTGTTGAGAGCAGTGCTGCCCAGGCATTAAGCCAGGAACAAAACCAAGCTTTCCTGACTCACAGGAGGCCCAACAACAGGCTCAGACGGCTTGGGGAGGCAGTCTGTTTTTCCTGTTTTCTCTCACGTGACTTGCTGAAGTCACTGCACCGGCACATCTCTTTCAAAAAACAAAGTGCCAAGCCAGCGCTCTATAAGCGGCAACATCTCTTAGTACATGTGTTCGGGCATAAAATATAGATTCATGGTAGATCCCAGTACCTTATAATCAGATTCTGTGAACCACTGAACAATATATAATATGTACATAATCTAATCTGACACAGCAGAAACAGACTTGGAAAAAATGTGAAATACATGCCTTGTAGTAGCTAATGAGTATTCCTTACAGAACAGAGTTTGCTCTTTGCAAGACTTTTCATGCATCTAGGTATGTATTCCTCCTTCAACAGCCTGAACACTCCTGACTTCCAAACAGGAATTTTAGCTGTTCTAGAAACACAGAATTCGCTTAATTTGCTACGTGCCTAAAACATGAACAAAGATTCTGCAATACACAGCCATTCTGTCAAAATGCAGAGCAGGACAACAGGCCAGTGTTGATTCCCGCTGACTCTTCCTGCAAATTTCCACAATGTCTGACTAACTTGGCTTTCTGTTTAGTACCTGCTGTTGTCAAGTTTTCTGTTCCAGGACCTTCTTCTATAAGCAATGTTTCTACGATCAAAATGCTTGCCCAAAGCAGCTCACTTAAAAAAGAGAACATTGCTCTAGTGTTCTGAAATACAGCAAACAATCAAAATATACTAAAAGAATTCTGATTTTTTTCCTCTGGGATTTTTTTTTTTTTTTTTGCAAGGGATTAGTTAGAAAAACCTATGTGTCTTCTGTGCTTAGCAGATAGATGAGTTTATAATAACTAGATACTAGCAATGTATTCCCCAGAAATGTGCAGAGAAGTGGTAGATCGGGACTTTCAGCAAGATCCTCTGAGTAAAAAGAACCATCCCAGAGAGCTCTGTGACTCAGTGACTCTAAAACTCAGGCTTTCCCTTCATCAGCTGGCCGGGGCAGTCATTTATTACCAGCTTACACCAGCAGTGACTGATAATGCTATTCAAGACTTGGTCACAGAGGTGGACTGCAGGCTGTGCCCATCACATCTTTGATCACTTTGTGGTGGCCTGTTCTGGGGGTGAACTGGGTAGGAGGGGTGTCGTAAGTCCTGTGTGGTGTTTGGGGCTGTAGGATCATGTAGGTCCAAGGCAGAACCTAGTCCTGCAGCACCTGCCAAGTGCGGTGCTAGGAGCAAATAACGGATTGGTTGCAGAGCCAGGCAATGGCAGAGATACTCATGTATCAAGTCCTCTTGGCTCTCATTCCCATGTTTGCTTCAGTGGATATTGTAGTTTCTTAACTGTGTTGTCATTTGGCTCACAGATGGGGCGTGAATAATTCAAAAAATGTAAATGTCAGTGATTATTATAGGTTATGAACCAAAAGTAGGAAGACTAAAGTTTAACTTATTCTGAGATTTGATAAAGTGTCAGATGACCTTTTTCATTTAAAAAATTTAAAACATAAAAATGCTGTCAGAACAAAGAAAAATGTTCTCTGCTTTACAAACAAAAAGGTGATTTCTCACTGGTTAAACAGTAGAAATGCAAAGCTGGAGGGGATCACTTGAACAACAGTTCCAAAATACCATGATTGTGGGCAGTGCCAAAATGGATGTCCAATTGCAAAGGCTCCATCAAACATTTTTCCCTGTCTCCCAGTGCCCCACACAACACAGAATATTTGCTGGTCACTTTACCATTGAAGCAAGGCTTGTAGCAGAAGACAGGAAGCCACAACTGTAACGTGTCACAAGAAGAGATCAGGAGAGACTGAAAACCATGGCTTTTCTGAGTCTGAATGCAGCTTAGGTCTATGGGTATTTGTTAGGCAGATCTGATGGTGGGGCTCAGAGCTTGCTTCATGCTGCATCTCTCTTCCTCGTTCACCTCCTCCATCAGCCCTGTCTGATATGGTGGAAGAATTTTACATGAGCCCAGATTTGGTGCTGAGTAAAGCTTTGTGCTGTTCAGTAAAGCACAGTGACCATTTCAGTACTTGAGGACGACACTGGTTGCATGTTTTCAGTAAGGAAAAAATACTGAGCCTAGTTAACAAGCCTTAAGGGGTTAAAACTTAGTAGCACATATTCTTGGGGAAAAAATGTAGGGAGGAGGGTTGTGGTACCTGATTTGTTTATTTTTGTAGCTGAGGTTTTTTCCTCTCATGACGCCAGCTTGCCGGAGCAGTGCTCCATATACAGAAGGTTCATTTACAGTGGCAGGCAGGCAGCTGTGCTCTCAGCTCTATTTAGTTTATGTTGTGATTGATGACTTGAGTGGGAGATGTGAAGAGTGAATTAACAGCTTTAGTAAAAACACATTGTTTGTCTTCCTATTGACTTTCCACTTTTTGCTACCTTGCAGCCTTACCTCCCTCGGGTAGCTGTGCTCGCCTGTCTTGCTCTCTCACTGTGTCTCCTGTCTTTGAGGACTGCATTCCTTCCTCATTTTCGCTTGTTGTTTTTTCTTCTTCTTCTTCCTCTTCACTGCATGCACACGAGTTCCCTGAACAAATCGGAAATCATTGCTTCTGCTGTTTGTGATCTGGGTGGAGGCCTGCTTCCCGTCCAGGACACTGTTCTTAGGTGTGAAAGTCTCCGGAATTCAGTAATGCCCCTGTTGCTGAATAATTCATATCTGAAAGTAAAGAAGCCTTCAAATGCCTTTTCTAGCTGTGTTTGTCCTAAAAGGTGGCTGAAGGAGATTGTCAGTACCTTCCCCTGGCTTCCCAAGCGATAACAGGTTTAGCTTACCTCTCACAGAAATGGTTTCGGTCTCCCCTTAGCAAGCCCCTCTCCAGCTTACAGCCAGCCACCGAAACACAGGGACGGAGTCAGGACAAGCCAGACCCGGCTCCGGAGAAGTTAGTTCTGGAAAAGAATTAAAGTAGGGCACATTCAAAGAGTAGTCAAGTTGTTAGGATAGCAGCCAGGAATTTGGGAGGCTGATGTGGAGGTTTTTTATTTTGTAGGCTTTTTGTGCTGCCTTACCATTGTAACAGAAGCAGTGTCACTCTCCCACAGAAAAATGTCCCAATGGTTTTTGTTTCTTCCTTTTTCTTTCCTCCTAGTACCTGGACATATACTATGTAACATTACTAACTCTGAGTATAGACACCCTATATCACCCCTAACTTGAGATTTTAACTTGTTCTTTTATTTTTATTGTCACACGTCAAATGCCACAGAAACAGGGCTAAATGGGATCTCAACAGATTGGGTAATTTCTACCCTGATGCAAGGCCAGACGACTCATATTTATGAGCCCTCACAGATGGTTTTGTGCTCATTCTTAGACATCTACAACGATGAACTCTCTCCAGACAATGCGTTCTTGACTTCTATTGTCCCAACCATGAGAATTTTTATCTTTATTTTCTTAATTCTCAAGCATTCTGTAATGAAATTTAATACCCATTACTTTTATTCATCACATATCTTGAGAATAGATTGCCTTTCCTTTCGGCAATATCTCTTTATTTACTATTCTGCCTGTCTTCTTATCTACAGGCTAAGCAGTCCATGTTATGTCTGGGTGTTCATCCAGTTGCAATAGCTTCTCTTCTTGCTTGAAATGCAGCACACCAAAGTTTGGCACTGTGCTCTATCTGAGTAGGCTGAAAATGGAACTTCCAGCTTGTGCACAACAGACTATAGGCTGACTGTACATCCCAGTCTGACACTCGCCTTTTTCAGAGGGTGACCTGCTGCCTCAGGCCGACGTTACTGCATCCCTTTACGCAAACCTGCCGTCCAGCCAATAGCTCCCTGGCTGGCAGTTGTTAGGCTGATTATTCCTGTGTATTTGTAGCACCTTGCTCTTGTCCTTACGGAACGGCATCCACTTCTTTACAGACCAGTTATCTTATTTGTGTGGAATCAAGTCCGCCCTCCAATGTATTGGTTGTCCCCCTTATCTTCATGTCATTGATCAATTAATAGCCTCATTCTTCCACTCTCCTGACTACTGGCTACCTACTCTGAATCATATGGTTGTTGAAAAACACCTCAGCATCCCTGGCAGAGTCCTAGCTTCCATTTACAATAAACATTGATAAGTAACCTCTTTTTGTACCAGCTTTGTACCTGACCTTTTACATTTTAATCTAGGACGTGGTCAGTTTGATTGTAAGAAAATATCAAAAGCTTTAGTAAAGTCACGTGATATATTCTCCTTCGCATACCCACAAGACCTGATACCGTATCATAGAGGGAAGCTAGAGTAGTTTGATATTATTTGCTCTTAGCATAGGTTCACACTGACTACCACTCCTGGACATATTTTCTGGTCAATTCTTTCAGATTATTTAATTGTATGTGCCAGAGTTTTTTGATGAATGAAGTATGTTGTCAGGCCTGCAAATTCCCAGCTGCTCTGTTTAGGCTCCTTTGTAAGAATAATCACCATCTTCTCCCTTCTGCAGTTTTCTGATATGTTATTAGTCCTCCATAGATTTCCACAGATAAGGAATTACCAGGGGTCTCTGGGATTTCACCAGTCTTCCTCAGGTTTTTGTATATATTAGCATGAGTTGAAGGTTTTTAACTCACCTGACTTGTCCTTTTCTTGTTCTTGCCTCAGTATTAACTAAAATTGCTATTTGTGATTTACCTTCTGAATTTTAGAGTATAAAAAGATTTAAAAACTTCAGTCTTAATACTACCTTTCAATAGATCCTTATTTGCTTAATGGACAAGCCTTTTCTTTATAATTTCTCAGGTTACTACTTTACTTAACATGACATCACAGACTGCTTTATAGGGACTCCTTTGCATCCTTTAGGGTAGGAAAAATGTTATTTTTTTCTTAATGAAAGCTGAAATAATCATGTATTTAAGAGCAAAGCATTAGAATATCTAATATCTCAATAGTCATTAAAAAAAATTGTAATATTTCCTACATAATGTAGGAGTATAGCAAAATATATATAGACCAGCATAATATCTGGGAAATCAGTGTATAAGTGGCACACAATTTGCATATTGTTCTTTATCTAGGCCTCTTTAGAAGCTGATGGTGGGTCACTGTGTCAAATTGCATTACTTCAAAAACCTGTGTGGTGTGTCTATTTTGAAATCTGATGGGATTCAATTCCCCAAAGTCAGATTTACGCTGAAGCAGAGATGGGCTCCGATTGCTTTTACTTCACTGGGTAGACATCCAGATGCAGTACAGAGTCCTAAAAAATGAGAACTGAAGCGAACCACATCCTTTGCTGCCAGGCATAAGGGTGTATCTGAGACTACAACAAATGAAACATTGGTTAAATTTATTATTGCCTAGTGGGGTTTTGGTGTCAATTTAATAACAAAGTGCTGAACTAAATAGAAACAACCAGTAGTATCTTTGAGAGGAAAATAACATGGCCACTGCATTTTCCCGTTAGCGACGTGACTGCTCTTCTGTTTTATTGCATCATTTCTGTTCCAGTGAGGGGGTTTGCCTCTACATGCACATGCAATAAGGCTGGAAAGAGAGCAAATACAGCATTAACAGACTTGAACAGAGATGATAACATTTGGCAGTAACTTGTGAGGTGATCAGTTAGGATGACAGCTTCACCTGCATATACGAGTCTAAATAGTAGCTGAAATATACATATTAAGAATGAAGTGGTTTTCTTTTAATTTGTTAATGATAAATCTCGCATGAAACAACAGCCAAATTAATTCAGAGTTACAGTCCTGTCATTTTCGTATTAACTGAGATAAGGCAAAAAGATATTCAAAGATGAAGTTGTGGATCTTGTTATTTTTAGTTTTTAAGAAGCAGAACAGATATTTTAGGAAGTTTTATATATATTTTTTTCTTTTTCCAGCACAGAAGAGCATGTGCAAATGAAAATGACTTTATCAGCAAAGCAGCAATGATCTTTCTTCCCGCTATCAGTTAAAGCTGTGTGAACTGATTTTGCAAATATGGCATTGAAAAATAAGCAATTGCCCCTAACAGATAGCCTAGCTCAGTAGTGAAACTGGAGAACACATTTTTTTTTTTGTTGGTTTGTTTAGTCTGGGTAATATATAAGTTGCATAAAACTCTATGGTTTGAAATATAATGATTATAAAACTAATTAGTAATTACTGTTTGTCTTTCAGGAAGAAAGAAAAAGGCTAGGTGCTGTACACGACATCTAAACAGATATTATCACAGAATAACAGGCTGAATGGATTTTGAAAGATCAGAGTTTATCATGCTGCCCCAAGGCAAGATTAACTATCCCTGTGTTATTCCTGAAAGATGTTTGTATAAGTCGTTCTTAAAGGCCTCCAAAGATGGACGCTCCACAGCTTCCCAGGGCAATTTATTCTGGTGCTTTACCACCCTTCCTGTTAGAGGAATTTTTTCCATCATGTTTAACATAAATTTCTCTTATTGCAGTTGAAGCTCTTTATTTCTTTTCCTAACCACCAAAGATATTAGAAAGGAGATTATTTGCTTTGTCTTGCAACGACCTTGAACGCTGTTATTTCGGTCCTCCCTTACTCAGCTTGCTTTTTCTTTTTGGCTAGATGACAGCAATTAATTCAGGCTCTTCTTGTAGGTCAGCTATTCTGGGCCTCTGGTCTCCCTCTCTTGTCTTGCTCAGAAGTCTTTCTAGTGGTTCATCTTCCCTAAAATGCACTCCAAGCGGGAAGCCAGATGTTCAGCTGGGGCATCACCGGCAGATGAAGGACTCCTGCATGACTTGCATGCTCTGCTCCAGTTTGTGTCCAGTGAGGTGTTTGTTTTTTTCAGAACAGATTACATGGTTGATTCTTGCTCAGCTGGTGATCCATTACAACCTCCAAGGCCTGTTACGAAAAAGAACAGGTCTAACCCTAGCTAATCACTCCGTATTATGAATTTGTGTAGTTGATTAATCCTACCTAAGTGCTGTACTTCTGTTTTGCCAAGAGAGACTTAGGGTGCGTTTTACAGCTAGACAGAGGGTTGAGGTATGGAAGAATAAACTAGCTTAGACAAGATCACACAGGGAGTTTGGGGAAGAGCCAGGAATCATTTCTGAGTGACCTCCGGAGGCCTCATCTGCAGAGTCTCCTCCCTGGTGGAGTGGAAAACCATTGAACTGAACACTGAAAATATGGCAGGCTCTAATACATTTTCATTCTGACTCATTTTCACTCGTTGCTGTTTTTATGGCCTTCACTAATGAGATCCAAAAAGATCATTCTTTGCCAGGCATCTATCAGAATCTCCTGTGCATTCATTCTGCGCATAGTATTATCTATAACTGCACACTAAAAGCAAAAATTGCTAATACTGCATCATGTAGGCATTGCATGAATTAGTAGCTTTGCAGGCAGACAGGCTGCCAGCCTGTCAGACGGCAGCAACTTTGTATTTTGTGTTCCCCAGAGATTAACAGCCCTTCTACTCTACTTCTTTCCTTAATGAGAAAAACAGGCAGGCATGGTACAGCCAGCCACTGGTATTCATCATGCTCCTCTCCAGCTTTGTATTACGAAAAGAGAAGGAGAGTGGGAATACCACAAAATCGCTAAACTGCCTCTTCTTTAGGAAAGCCAGTTAGGTACAAAGTTTTCAAATTGGATTTCCCCAGTGACGTTTCAGTGGGAGCTGTTGGTGTTAAGCACCCTAGAATAACTGGTTATTTCACTAAGTTCTCTAAAGGGAACAAAGTCCCTTAAAAAATCCGAATGGTTACCTAAATATGAGTTGCTGGGTATTTAAAAATATGGTATTCAAAAGAAAAATTGCAAACAAGCAAAAGAAGCTGGTAACAAGTAAGGAAGTTGGTGTGACAACAGAAGAGGAGGGCATAAAGCAATAATACAGTCTGCTGGGTAGGACACATCAGCATGTACAGTTTTATAGTCTTTGGTGTTGTGGTTTGAAATGTTTAGCTTGACTCTGTTGCTGGTGATTGGAAACATGCTGTTTGTTGTGAAAAGAGACAAATGCTCTCTATTGTATTCTATTCTGTTTTTCGCAATGCAGCCATCGTTATGGTCGCCAACTTCTTTAAACATTTATTTATTTATTGCTCCAGCACAGTATTTTTTTTAAATTATTTTCTAACTTTATCCGTAAAGTTACAACTGGTCCAAGTTATACCTTGCTACTGTCTTGTCCCAGAATACATGGGTGCCATATTCCCAAGGTTCTGTTTGGTTTCTGGTCTGGAAAAGAGCTTCCCTTGCAGGTAAACCAGTTATTTAAATGCTGCCAGGGTTGCATATGGCCTTTGGGGCAGGTGTGCCCGCTCAGCTCAGCTACCCGCAAAGGTCTGTCTTAGGGTTTGAGTGTAGGTGAAAAGGGCCAAACAGGCACTTTTCAGGTGCATTTCTTCTGGGCTGTTCAATTAGAGGGCCTTGGCTCATGTGAGTGCATGTTGCTTTTTGTGATGCTTAGAAAGTCCTTGGTGTATTACATGGAGTTGGGTAAATGAGTAAATCTATCCCAGAATTAAAAAGCTGAATCTTGATATAGTTTTATTCTTCCAATAGGAAAAGTGTACATTTGTGCTGTATTTATCCTAACTGATCATGAAAATGTTTGCCAGAGATTATTCTCTATAATGATTCCCGATATTCCTGTAACCCAAACATGGATCTGGAAACTTCTGGTCAGAAGCATTTAGCTGACTGTTGAGACGCTATTATGCTATCACAAAAGGATCAGTACTCTTAAGCGATGCTTTCTCAGACAGATGTCTGGCCAGGTAGAAATTTACCACCTATGTTTTAGCACTTCCATTGCTACAGCTGGTCTGGTTGTGGGTCAGCCAGTGGTGTGTGCTTTGGTCACCTTCCTATTGCTAATTTTGCTTCTCTGCCTTTTGGCTAGGGAGCTTTCACAAGCCTCTTTAACCAAGGAAGGAGCAGAGATATCCATTTAAATGAGTTGGTTACCACTTAATGATGCTCGTGTTGTTTCTGTGTTTTGCAGCTCATGTATATTAATTAAATACCCCGATGTGCTTATGTGATTTACCCTTGGAGTCAATGAGAAAAATCTCCTTGACTAGAGAGATCTCAGAATATGTCTCAATGGATAATGGAAGATGTTTCACAAATAATTTATCAGCAGTTCTTGATGTTCCTGATTCACAGTATAGCTGTAAAACAGATAAAAGGAACCAGAACTGCTAACTGCAGCATGCCCTTCTAATTAACTATTTTTCACATCCTATTTAATTCCTTCCCAGCTGAGCACTAGACAATAATCTCAGCACTAGAAAATAATCTTTTTTTTTTCAATTAGAGGTCACATTTACAAAAAAAAAGTACCCTGCAATTTTCTACTTACAATCTGCTGGAGGGTGCAAATAAGAGAATTTAGATTCCTTTATATTCAATGATGCTGTCATAGTTTTCTTTTAATAACTCAAGATTTACTGTTAAAATAACTGTGGAGCTAATGAGAGGCATGCTTTGGTGTCAGTGCTTCTGCTTGTTAATGAGGAGGGAATTAAGCTTTTTGTCAATTTGCAATTTTCTAGTTTGTTCTTGGCATTGGCATATGTGAAGCAGATAAACGCTCAGCATTCCCTTCGCTGCCGTGCCTCCGGGCTGTGCTTGCCATGCACTCTTGGAGCCCCTCAATCCCCTTTTTCTCCTCACTTGCCCCCTCCACAGTGATCCTGTCTGCTGCAGTCCAGAGAGCCTGGGTGACATTTTTTTATTTTCTTCTCCCCTATTCTACCTTTGCTTTCCTTTCTTCTTTCTCCTTCTGTATGCCAAACTGTGATCCTTCATTTCCTACCTCATCTTGACTTCACCTCCCTCTTCTCCTCCGTCAGTATCTCAGGTCCCTTTCCCCCCGTTTAGGGCCTGCTGTAGCCTTCTCTACAATGCAGCAGCATGAACCTACTTTGCCCTTCCTTGGCCACTTTGGTATTTCTTGCTGTCTGGGAAACAAGCCACTCAGCGGGTCCCTAGATTACCCTTCCTTAGAAGGAAGGGAAGAGCATGCATGGTAGATGAAATGGAAGTCATCGGTGACTTCAGTTTTTTGATCTATGAGCTGCTAGTTGAAAGTATTGGAGGTATACTTGCTTAGATACACCAGACTCATTTTCTCTTCAGTGTTTTCTTAATTTCCTCTGAATCCATACCTTCTTGTTGATTATGAGCACACCCTGAAGTCTTGACATGGATCACATGCCAAGTTCAAAAATGAAGAACAGATTGCTAACTACAGGGCTATATACATTGCCGTTTGTAGGGACTGGGGTGGTAGGTGCGCAGCCGTTAGCGGAATGCTGAATTGCTGTGGAAATATCCCTTTGGTAGTGTTATTTTAACCCAAACAAAGTTTTCTGCACATTGAGAGTGAGAACCTTTTCTGAATTTTTCATTTTGGCATTTCTGAGACAGACAAAGAAAGAAAAATAAATTCGAATGTTGCCTCACTTGGCCAATTCCTAAACTGTGGAGAAAACACACGCCTGACTTTCAAAATATAAAAAATAAAAGTTAAAACAAACAAACAGAAAAACTGCAGTTCTTTTGATGCTAGCTAATCCTGACCATGTTCTCTGTACAAATACCTATAAGCTTCTGAGTTCTCTCATCTTTTCTCCTCTCTCTCTCCTCTCGCTAACAGAGCACTGCTCTCATGGGGAAGCCAGGATGTGACCCTGGAGGCTGCAGCGTGAGGTCTGTGAAACCCTGAGATCTCAGCCCTCCTCCTGGTGCCCCTTCTTTCTTAGGGAGCACAGGCAGAGCAGCTCTCCTGGGGACAGCAAGGTATGGTGCTCTGCCTCGTGGGGCAGAGAGGCAATGAAATGTCTCCTACCTCTAACTCTCTGCTACTTTACTCCTAAAGCAGAGAGGATATCCAGGTAACCGTGCCCGCTTTTGTGGGGAGAAAAGGCGGAGGAGGTTGGAGGCCAGGCTGCTCAGGTGGGATGGGGCACAGATTAGCACTGCATGTACTGCGTCTCCCAACAGTACAGGAACTGGCTGTTTTCGTGGTGTTGAGTGTCTTGCACACTTGGTCTTGCAGCCATACTGTAGCATCATTACACTGCCCATTGATTGTGTGTGTTTCTGTGTAAAGGGTAAAGAGAAAATTGTTTGGAAGCAAGTCAGTGTTAAGGAGCTTCCCAGCTTCAGATCTGAGCAGCTGCTGTAAGATTCCACAGTTAGAAGTGTGGAAACTAGCTAAATCTGCTAAGAATTCTGCTATCTTCGCTAGAAGTCTAGTGAGACCACCTAATCTTGAGAGCCTGCCTTCACCCTGTGATTATATCTTGCATACTTGGCTGCTCCTGCATGGAAGAAATGCCTTCTCTTAGCTTTGGGTTCAGTTCAGATGCCAGTTCTCACAAGGGCTAAATTTAATTTGGGGTTTGAACATACATGCAGTTGGGACAGAAACCCCACCCATCCTTATTGCTTTCACATCTGCATGGGGTGAGAAGGACAAGGCTCTCCTTCCCTTTCCGCCTGCGGTTAATTCTGGGGCTGTGACCAGCTCTGCATGCACGCTCGTCTGAGAAGTGGATCCCAGGCATCTGGTGGGTGCTTGGCTTTCACCGTGTGGCTTGCAGTCGGCTCTCGCCAGGACCAACTGTACAGCTCAGCCACGCTGTTTAAAGGGAGATATCAAAGCACACAGAGAAATCATCTGTTGTAACTGCCATGGCGTGGCATATGCAGTTTTCCAGTGTGTAAGTACTACTGAATATTTCTGTCAACAGCAACACAGAGCTGACTCCCAGAGAAAGCTAAATCAAAGACAGACTGGAAAATCACATTTGGTAAGGGCTTTGAAAGCCCTCATGGCCAGCAAGTAGGAAGGGATGAAAGGACAGCAATAAGGAAAAAATAGTAGCGAAAGAATAGAGAAAGCTGTTTCCACCTCAAATGTAGCTTCTAATTGTAATGAACAACAAAGTGGTGCTCCTGAGAAGATCATTTGCACCTCCTGGTGGTATACTGAAAAATCTTGAAAAATGTCAAGATCAGATGTGCAAACAAACAACATTTTGTATGATTTAATGAGTCTGCTCGGAATAACCTGTAATAAGACAGCAGCAACTTCCTGAAATCTGTCTTAGACGAAAGAAAAATAGATACAAAAAAATCAACATAGCGAAGACTTAGAGCTCTTCTCTTCTGAATCAAAAGTAGATCCACAAGGAGTATTGTTTTTAAAAGCCAAATTCCCAATTAAACCATCTCAATACTCAAATTTTCAATGCATATATTGCAAGGAAGCACAGCAATGCAAAACAAAACCAGGAAAAAGGTTCCTGGTTTTGTGCAACACAATGGGGAGTGAACATTCTCTGCTGCTTCACCCACACTGATGTAATATACCTGCAAATACAAGACAGCTGGAAAATGCTCGTTGCATTAGAAAATAATATTGCCTGGTCACCTTAACGTCCAGACTCCAAGGACATTTAGCTCTCTGATTAGCTGCAGGCTTCCTATGCATCTCCAGCTCCTGTGACTCCATTTGTCATTTGTAAGATGCCATTGTAATGAGTATCAAATAAGGTAATAAGTACCTATGGAGCCCGAATATCTCTAAGGACTCATAGGAGTGTCTATTCCTATTTCTTTTGCTATGGGTGGCCTGAACACTTACACAAAAGGACTCCTCTAATTTTGAAGTTCACAATCATGTACAAATGAAGTATGGGACTTTCCATTTCTTCAGACATTATAATCATTGTAATAGCTGGACTATTGAAAACCAGCTAATGGTGGTTCTACTGAAAATTAAAAAAAAAAATTTTTTTAATGTTTTAAAAATTTGATGGGTCTCCAAGATGTCACAAGAGGCTGGTAACTGTAATTTGGAAGTGTGACTTGGAAAATGTTCAATGTTCAGTCCTAATTTTATAAGGTTAGGGCAGAGTAGAAAGGAATAGAGATTGGTTTTTCAATTGGACTGTAACTGAAATCAGTAGTGACCTTGCAAGGTAGGTAAGGATCTCTCTTATAGGACTGAAGCCTCTGTTAATGTAAATGAGACGAATGATTGTGTAGATTTCTCCTGTGTTTTGCTGCTTGGGTGCACAGTTGACCTGATCTACACTGAAATGTTTACCCAGTTATGCTGGTCATGGGACACAATTCTTGGGACATTGTAATTGTCCTTGTAAAAATGGTTGCATTGGGAAGAAAAAAAAGGTTTTCCTATTATAACTTCATTTTGGGCGCTGGTCTAAGCTCCATCTCATGCACAGTGTTGTTTTATAGGTATATCTTTCAAGTAGAGACAAGGTCTTAAAGTCACTAACAAAGAAACAGGGTGAGGTGGTTGACTCATGCAGGCAAAATCTTGCATCTTATCTAATCCTGCCCAGAGAGCGTTGCTAAGGTCTCCAGCCGTGCTGCACACACACAGCTGGGCAGGGGGCTGGGAGTGTCCATAAGTACTCGGTAAAAGCCTGCTTAACTTGTAAGCATTGGATGGACAACTGAGCTGAAGTTCCAGCTCAGTGTGACGTCAGCTGGACTTGACTGAAAAGTGTAGTTGTAGTAGGCAAACAAATGTGCTTGGTGGCTTAGACTGGAGCAAACTTTTTGCTTTAAGCCTGATGATGAGCCTTGGTCTGTGCAAGTTAAGAACAGCTTCTGCAGCCTGAGATTCTGACACTTAGAGAATATTTTCACAGGGAGAGAATGTGCACACTTTAGAAGAAAACATTCATGAGCCTCCACTCTATTGCTGAAGTCTATCAAGGCAAACGGCAACTAGGATGGTGAGATCATTTGCTAGAATGACTTCCAATGAATGACACAATGTTTGGCATTATAAATTCCTACTCGTCTATGTAGTTACTGAATCTTTTCCAGGGTACCGAGTGGTGCCATCCTCCCAGGGGTATGTGATGGCCAGCATGGGGCCTGGTGCTTGGAAAGAGCTGAGATGTCTCTAGCAAGCTGTGTTCAAAGCCTTTGTGCCTGCTTCCCCTGGGCCCCAGTGCAGCTGCCCTGACCAACAGCAATGCCACCAAACGCGTGTAGGGACAGGAAGAGCTGAGCTTTCTTCACTGTAATTCAGGAAGTCCCTGCTAGTCCAAGTCCATCCCAGTTAGCTCTATTCACAGCCTTTTCTATTCGCAAGCTCCAAATGCAAAATAGAAGGGCTTGCAGTGAGGATTTGGAGGCTCCCTGGTCCTTTGCTTGGTCCTGCGTGTACTTGGCGCAACCCCTGCCCAGTGGCAGTGGTGACAGCAGGCAGCTGGTATCAGCGGCAGCTGGGCAGCAGCACCGTGTACCTGAAGTCGCAGAAGTGCCGACGGCCCAGCTTCTGTTGGTTTCCTGCTGAACCTGGTGTCTGATTGCCTTAAAAATGTCAGTCTGTGATCTTGTGGTGAACACACACTGGAAATATCCCTGAGGAAATCAATGTATTTCAGACATGATATGTATTCTGTGCAGTGTAAAAATTGAAGGGAAAAAAAAATGCATTTAATAGCTCCAGAAATGTCCACCATGAAAGGGACAGAGGTGCTGCAGAAAAACACAGTGATTGTTTTTATTGTGTATGGACACAAGGACACCTTCTCCAGTCTTCTCAGAGAAACTTCTCACACTTTATAGTTTCTGTGGGCCTGATTTTATAACAGTTATATTATTTTAGAGTAGGTTTTGGGAATGCAGCATATTTAGAAAGTAGAATGTGTATATAGCTGCATGCACTGGGAAGTATGTACAGAAACTGAGTTGTTATGTTCTGGTAACTGAAACTATTAAATATGTAATAGCACCTATTGCAGTCATAACAAATTAGCTAGTTTTGATTTGGCCAGGCTACAGAGACAAACCTGCAGCCCACACATCCCAGGCTCACAGCCTTGAGAAGGGTTACTCTCTCTGCACCTTGCTATTAAGGGAGCACTGTAAATATAGGATTTGCATACATTGTGCCATCCTCTGCAATGCAGGATTCATGGTAATGTGAATCACGGTCTTAAAGCATAGCATACGCTGAAAACAGATCTCTTTGCAGACTATCTAGCAGGGGAATTTCATTGTAATGTTTCTTCAGCTAAAAATCAGTTTGTGTTTACAGCTGATAATCAGACTTGCCAATTAAGAATAGTAACTACATATGTTTAGCATCATGCTAATTTCCCAAATAGCTGACATGACCTTCTCTGAAGCCTTCCAAGCCAATTATGATTATAATGAACAACTGAGACTGGCTGATGTTGTATAGTCTATTTAGAATTATTGTTATGCTCTGGTGTTTTTGTTTTTGTTTTAGAACAAATTGCACAGGCTGGAAGGAAACAGAGAGGTTCGTTTCTATAATTGCTCACTGTTCTGTTCACAGTGCACCACACTGGCAGATGAGCAAGCTCCATAGGAGCTAAATCTTTTTAAATAATCAGTCAATTGGAATTTGCTACTTAGGATCTGAAGTAAGAGATCCTATAAAAGAAAAATTGCTTAACGGGGTGGACCGCTGGGATAAGTGGGACATAAGAAGGATGGAGGGAACTCTGTAAGTTGGGAAAGGTTTTCTTCTGGGAGTTGAATGACTCGAAAGAAGCTATGCTGTTGTGGAAAAAAAAAAAAGATGGAGTGCAATCTTCAATACCAAAATGCACAAAGAAGAATGTAGCCAGCTTGATATATACATATATATTGAGATATATCTGATACATATGTCATCTTTCTGCTATTCTCAGCATTGGAAAAATCTCAGCTGGACTTCTCTGGTGTTGCAGTTCAAGAGGATGTGGACCAGTTGGAAAGAGTCCAAAGAGAAGCATGGAGTATAATTAGAGGTCTCAAATATGACCAAGAAGGTAAGAGCTAATCAAGCTGCGTGGTCCAACTTTTAAAAGAGAAGACTTTGGATAACACAGGGATAATCCTCAAGTATGCAGAAGGTAGAATCAAACTGTGAAAAGGACATAAATAGTCTTTCCTAAAAGCCCATGGTTTATGTGATAGAAGGTTGTAATCTTACACTACAGGAAGAAATATGCAGGTTAAACAATAGGGAAAAGCTTTCTAACAGGATAATAAAGTATTGGAGTTTCCATCTTTGGAGGTCTTTAAAAACATGTTAGACAAACATCTGTCATGAATGATATAGGTATAGATAATCCTGCCTGGGGCGGGGGGATAAGCCAGATGACTTCATGAGGTATATTCTTTCCCTATTTTTTGTGATTCCACATTGAGGCTACCCTCACTTATGCATGTTTGGATCTGATCCATTAGTCTAGCCTGATATTCACATTCCAGGATGGGATTTTAAAAAGAGCTTTGAAAAAATCTGGTGGGATTTGGATGCCTACCTCCCTTGGACTACTTTTGAGAATCCTAGCCTGTAAAAGTATTCTTCATCCAGACAAAGACAGATAATTTTCTGTATGTTGATATTTAAATCCTCTGACTAAATCTGTGTTTCCCTGAAATGTTTCTGCCTGCTCCAACATGCCCTTCTATGTTAAATTGCTATTTTTCCAGATGAATCATGCTGAGAACATTCAACATATTGAGCTGGGTATAAAAATGTGCAGTCAGAATGCAAGCTAATCAACAGCAGCTTTTGTATTTCTTCTTTAAATACAAAAGGGACCATTTCCAGATCTCGCCACTGGCTCTGGGTAACCCAAATATCTCAGTGAACAATAAACTGACCCAACCAGCAGACTGCCCCATGGGAAGCAGAGGTTTGGCAAAGGCTATCTGATCTTGCATGAAAATGGAACAGAACATATTTAAAATGAATAAAGGAAACAATGTTGTGAAATTCTGTTGATTCTTTCTTATAAGCTGTGCATAGCGTCTGTCCTTTCTGTTTCCTCTGTGCTTTCTATTGGCTACACCTTTAGACTACAGAATTGGCTACTGCAACTGTTTTCTGGTGCTGTTTTATGTCCAGCAGTACTTGTCTTCCGCCCCGTTGCTCCACTGATTTCTCTGAAGAGTCTTTCATATCTTTCTTTTCATTTTACATCAAGGACAAGGAGCAAGTTATATTGGGGATAGGAAGTCAAGCAACTACACTCGTGTGTGAGCCAAAAAACTCGCAAAGTGGAAGGCTCCTGTCCTCTGTACAACAGCCGAGGGATTAGGGCATTAGCCCAGGGGCCAGAAACTGGTTTGCTACTTCTTGCTCTAAGGGGCTTAAAGTTGTGTTACCTAGAAGTGTACTTCCTACTCAAGGGACAGGGAAGGAGTAGACTTGCTCCTCAAATCTTCTGAAACTGGGTTGCCCTTTAGCGAGGGCATGCCTGGAGCAGGAGGGGAAACTGGTACAAGCATGAGTCCGCTGCCCTGCAAGGGAAGGATTTCAAGGCAGGATGGTACCTGCTTGCAACTTAGACATTGAAGTACCCTCCAGGGAGCACAGCTGAACCCTCTCAGGCCACAGAGGGCCAATAATGTTGGATTTCCACAACCTAAAGGACTATGAGAACCATTAATCCATTTTATGAGAGCAACATTTTAAAAGAAAAAAATTAATCAGTCATGTGCAGATGATAGGCTCTTCAGTGCAGAAAGCTGTTCCAAGTGTGCGATGATCTGGGTCTCACAGCTGCATGGTTTACGGCTCTCGGCCTGGGAAAGATAGTTTCAGGGATATTTCTTTCTTTGGCATTTCCTGCTTGTTAGTTCAGTGCCCTCCGCATGCCCCCCTTGCCCTGTTTCATGGGCTGGCTGTCAGGAATTTAATTGCAGCGCTCTCTCTGGATTGACTGGATAAGGGAACTTTGGGGAATGACTTAAGACCACGTAGCCCTAGAGGTAGGTGTGCTTTGCTAAGATCTACCCCACAGAAGTCCCTCTGTGCCCAAACTGTCACTGTCAGGGCTCTTCGCAATTCTGTAAGGCTGGTTTGCTTGCTTTTATCCTGAGCTTTCCAGGCCTCTCTGTGCTGTAAATGCTTCCCTTTCCTCTTTTATCATGCTATACTCCTTGCTTGCAACAGCTTCCCTCTTTCTTATCAGTTATTATTCCAACCTGTCAAGTCCCCTTTTTCCTGTTAGTGATTTTTTATATATTCCCCTGTGGGGTGTGCTGGGAACACAGACTTTCAAGCTCAGAGATTCGCTTATCAACACCCACACAGCATTTAGGCACCCCGTGTCTTGTCCTGTGTATACGGGGCACGTGGGCAGTGCCTCTGTCGCTCTTCCAGGGCTTGGGACAAGGCAGTCCTCCACGCCCTGCCTGTGGGTTCCTTCAGACCAGGTGGCCTGAGACACGTGTGCTTGCTGTTTGCCCGCTTGGCTTTTCCTCAAGCCTCAGCATGGGCTCAGCGGCCCAGGCATCTCCTGGGGAGGTGTGTAGGCACGTTGGTATCTGTGACTAAGTGTCAGGCTGCAGCGGGGCAAGCAGATATAACTACCTGACCACTGCTGGTCTCCTTAAACACAAGGGTTGGCCTGTGAGCCTGGCCCGCTGCCCATCGGCTACCTATGAAAATCCCACCAGCAGTTTTGGGCTATTGGGTGGTGCTTTGAACAGTAACCACAGAGGATTTGCCTAGATCCCACTTCCTGACAGCTCTTGCCCCAGCATGTTCTACACCTATAGGACAGGATCCCTAGCTTCAGACAGCACTCCTGTCCACCATCAGCCTCCTGCCCATCCTTCAGCCTTTGCCTGGTCTAATCTTAACACAGTTGGATCCTGTACAGGGCACCCCACTACCTATGGCATGGTTAAGCTCTCCTGATGTTCAGTACGGAGTCCATCTATCTGAAGAGTGAACTTGTATGCCAGAAAATACTTTGATGTGTGCTCCTTCTCTGCCAGCAATGCAGAGACAGAGCCCTCTGGGAGCTGTGACCATCTTTGTTCTTGCAGCACTCAGTATTGACATCAGTGGCGTGACCTAAGATAAAGTTGGCATGAAAAATATTTGTCTGTCTTTTCAAATTCAGTGGGTTTGGCCTGTTTTCCATTAGAGCTGGAGCACATGGCATTGCACAGCTAGTCTTGCCTCTCCGGGAGAGGGAGTGGAGCCTCTGCCAGCACCCCAAAAGCAGCTGCCATGCCACCAGTGCTCCTGCCCATGAGGCCTCTAGAGCCCAGTCGAGGGATCACCAGGCTCTGTGCAAGCTCTTCGGTGCTCCCCAGGATGGTCTCCTGGTGGCAAGATGAGGACACCCTGGAAAAGTGACTGCAACATCGCCACAAGAATATCCAAGCCTCGAAGCCAAGGTCACTGTCTGGTCCCAGGTCATTACTGGAATGCTGCACTTAAAGATAGGTCCTGCAGACCCAGGTCTCATCCCTTAGCCTCAGTTCTCATGAATGTAATGTTTAACCTGCTACTAAAAATTTCATTATCTTTCCAGGATTTTCTTTTTTTTACCTCTTTCAGTAAGTCCATTTTCATTTTTTAATTTAAATTCATTCAAAACAACATTTTCAAAATGAAATGTCCTGACTTTTCAGGACAAAACGTTCTGTTTTCCCTGGTGAAATTATGTCTCAAATATTATCATATTTATGAAGGATCTTGCTCACTCAAAACTTGCTGTTAAGTATCCCTCTTTTCGAACATTTTTCCCTCTACACCGCTGGGCACACAAACTAGACAAGGTCAAGCTTTAAGTTTGGGTGGATTCTGGTATCTTGACTTGTGCCTGAATCAAGCTGTAAGCAATTCAAATCTGTTTCTTGACCCACAGTCTGTCAGAATATAGCTCCTTTCTCATTTTTCTTTGGGTGTCTTCCAGCCCTACTGTATTTTCCATTTCATCTTCTTCAGCAGTGTGACTAAGCACCTCTTGAGGGTTACTCTATGACATGGTCAGTTCGTTTGAGTTGATAATTTCTGGGAGTTATACAGCTGGACTTGTGTTTTTAAGTCTCCCTTTACCCCATAATTTTTTTTCCCTTGGAACGGCTCAAGGAAATGCACACAAACTAAAATCTGCATGTGGTTTTACTTGGAAGGCTTAACGAGGGATGTTGACCTATGTGTTTCTAGCCTGTTTCTACAACAAGAAAGTTATTTTGAATTCTTTACAGAGCTTCCCTTACATATGCAAAAATGAAGATATTGGGCAATTACTTTTTCAGCTAGCAAACAACTTGTTTTGAGCAGTTCCAGAACATCACATTTACAAGCTTCCCTCTTTCTGCTATGCAGATCTTCTTTTTATGAGGGAATGACCTTGGTGATCATTCTTTGTGTTCCTAAGGTGCCTTTGCTCCCAGAAGATACCTCCTTACTTCCTTCTGGGCTTTCAAGGCACATTAAAAAGCATCCATTACTGCATCGACTGATGCAGCCTTTATGATTTTTGCTATGATTAAACTTTGCAGAACTGACATACTGGATTTTATGGACAGTATCTGGGTTAAAGTGCAAGCCAGACCACAAGGAGAAGGAAGAAACTCCAGAGTGCAGGCAGGCGACCACTGGAAGTAGGCCTCTGCTGCCTCAGCGTGGGCTGGGCAGCTCAGACAAGTCTAACTTCGATCTTGGGCTCTCGTGGTTGCTTGACTTTACTCATATGCTGATGTCAATAGGATTACATGTGAGGTTAAACAGGATGAGTGTTTGCTGTGTTGCAGCTTTGGACTATTCACTCTGCTGGAGAGCACATGAACAATATTGTCGTGGGCAGCTGGAGCCACGGCTCTGAATCACGCCACTCAGTGGGCTTGGAGGAGCATCTGATAACAGAAGATACTTGAACTGGGAATAAAATAAAGTTAACCACAAAAGCCTAGCGTCTCATCTTTTCTGTGTATGGGGGACCACTTGCTTCCAATTAAACCTGTTTTCTCCACACAGCTGCTGTTTCTAATCCCAGTTCCCTGGGACACCTGGTGCTAGCACCCTCGTGTGCATGGCGGCCTCGTGGCTGGGCTCAGGCAGCAGCCTGCCTCCAGCTCTCAGCGGTGCTGCTGCTGGGAGACCGCAGCCTTCCTTTCCTCTGGAAGTAAGTTCAGTTTCCTTATTAGTATCTGTAAGGGTGGGACTTGTAAATAATTGCTCTGTGTATTTCTTAGTTGATCAGGTTTGTTGTATACTGTGAATCTGAATGAAAACTTGCTGACCGGTTTTGTTTTTTGGCCTGCAAACAGATGCGGTAAATGACACTGGGAGAGCTTGACTGTTCCTGTTAAAGTTACTGAAGAAATATCCTGTCTATTTAAAGTCAGCATTAAATGCTTGTTGCCTTCAGTGAATTGAGATATTTTGTGTGTGAAACGGTTTTCCAGGTTGTTCAGAGCCTCTAGGAGTGTTTTTAGTGAGTGTGTAGTGGAGCTGGTTTTTAACATAGGCTGCTGTGAGATAAAGAAGGAGATTGGATTGAGCAACGTGTGAAATGTGGTTTGTTTATTCTCTCACAAATGACTTAAAACAGCAATTTGTGGATTGGGTGCGAGGTGTGAGGAGGTTACCTGGCTGACCTGGGATCATGCAGGCTATCTGCAGTAGGACTAGAAAACAGTTCTCTATGTTCCAGTGCAATGCTGCAGCCACTGATGTATGAAAAAACAGTGAACGCTTAAGTGGCCTTTATTATAAAACCAAGCTCCTATGTACCTTTCTCCTTTTGCTGAGTTGTTGTAGGCCACTGTCAATCACTGCATTCAGGCTGTATTCAATGTCACTTGAAACCGTGATTTATTAAAGTGGTATTAATTAATCCAAAAGCTACAGGGAACTTCTGCTGAAACTAGCAAATGCTTTTCTTCCTTTTCAAGTGAAAGCTAATGGAAGTCATGAGACTGTGGTAACAATCTGAGGGTCTATGGCTTAACCGCGGGAGCGTTGCACGTGTACTACCTCCTCCTAGGTTTGGTTATTCCTTTTTGTGTGAAGGACGACAGGTGGGCAGCTGAGTTTCCAAAATGAACTGAAATTGCAAGATTGGATTGTGGGCATGTGCAGACCTGAATGTCGTAGGCAATGTCATTCTGTAATTGGTGAATATGTACACAGCAAGGCTGGTGGAAAGGAAACTGTAGGACGGGTGAGAGAGTGGGTAATTTTCAGCTGAGCTGAAGAAGTGCATGTCTGATGCAAAGCCAAATTTCTTCCATCTTTCAAGTGAATTTTTGGTGTAGCTGTGATGTACTGTATTGCTCATTTTACCTTTGTACTGCCTTTTGTTTTTAAACTGGGAGGTATAGCACCCTGAAATATGATCTCCAAATGGTAGAACAGAACTTATCAGTAAAAACAATTTTCCAAGTGATCTGTTCCTAGTTTTTTTTTTTTTTTTTTTTTTAAGAGTTCATACAGTCAAAAAATTACGCCTTTAACTTTGAATGTTTATTAATGCAAAAGCAGACCTTTGAATCTCAGGTACAAATGGTATCAAAGCAGGTGTATTCAACAAGAACTTTACCAGATTTTTCCTCAGTAAGGTTTTCTAAAAGCCTAAAGCCAAAAGAGAGGCCCCTTTAACTTTACTATGGCAGTCTGACAAAGATGCAACCACAGCAGGAACCAGCTGAGGTGTGAGCCCTGATATGGTCTGTAATATGTTTATCAGATTCTGCTTTCCTTCTGACCTCCGAATGTGTGGGTTGCAAGTCCCGCTGAGACATGGCAATGTTGTTTGATAACAGAAGAAAGCACGAGGGATGTTAAAACCACACTCTCAGCTGTCACCACCTTGTTTTCCAAAGGTGTGTGATGACGGTTAAGAAGCAGGTGTTGAAAACACTGTGAGGAATTTTTCCAAGGAAGAACTTTTCCAAGGGGGGGATGTGTCTGAAGATCGGTTTTGCTTTGCATCCCTTAGCACTGTTGTTAGATAGGATGGAAGTTGGAAGTGATACTCTGGCTGTCTATATATCTGAGGGAATAAGATTTACTACTTTCTGACCTATGGTTTTGGTAGGAGGTGGGTTTTTTTTGTGCACAAATTCAGATTTTTTTAGTTAATGAATGCAGTGTTAAAATACCCATAAGTGTTGTTATAGTAAACCAGGAAAGTAGTAATATTTCCCTCACAGATCTCAGTTCTTCCACAGTGGTATCTTTGTAGCTTTCTCAGTTCCTGAGAGCAACCAGGACTGGGAATCACGAGTGTCTATAACTCAGCACAGTTAAAATCCAAAATATGGATTTTTGGGGAGGTGCTGTCTGTCTTCTGATTTTTATAAGCTTTGTTTCATAATTCACATCCCTCCAACTTGGGTGAGGTGAGAATATGGGTCCAAGTAATCTGTTTTCTTGGATTTTTCTTAAGTAGTCAGGACTGAAGTGATACTCTCCAGGAAGCATCAATACTCTGTAGTTGCTGTTTGGAGATGGTGTGTCAAGCAGAAATCTTGAGAACCTCTTTCATGTTACTACTCTTTCATCAAAGCTTCTCATTATCCTGCCATTCAGATTAACATACTGCCGACCTAATTTCTCTTCTGTCTTCATTAAATGCTGCTACTTTCCATCTGCTATTGCATAGTGCCACTAAAACTTTTGAAATTTGTTGTTCGACAGAGAGCATCTCTCACTTCTGTAGGAAAATATTCTTGCAGTTATGTCAAGCTTTGTAAATAGTTTACAGCAAACACAAAAGCAGTGAGATTTGGAAGACCAGATTAAACCCCAGAAGCTGCATTTAAAACGCATTGAAGTTAAGAGGAGGGTTTCTGCTGTCCCAGTAGTCTCTGGTTTTGGCCCAGTGTACGTGGGGGTTTTGATCTTCCAATATGGTGCTTGCTGTATGTCAGGAATGAACAGCATGTGGTCTTTACGATGCATTTAGCCTCCTCCCTGCGCAGGAATAAGAGTCCAAGTACCTTGTACCTTATCTATGTATTTGTCCCTTCACTTGTCACTGTGTCATTTGTCAGCACTGCTGGTCTGGCTCATGTTTTAGATGAACTCTTGACCTTTGACTTATTTGCCTTATCTGCAAATATGATGCTTTTGTAGAGTTTCAAATATTTGGGAACTGAAACAAGAAACCTTTAGGGACTGAATGAAAGATATTGAAATTACTTTCAACTTTTTTTCTTAAGCAAAACATTTTTTTTTATGCTATATGAAATTGAATACAAATATGTATTTAAGGTTTAGCTCTTGGACAAACATGCCCAAGAAACTTGGAATGAAGATTTCATGGGAGTAAGTCTGTGAGATTGTTTTCTCTCAGTCTTTCTTTGGCACTGAGCTTACCTCTGGGTTTTTGTCTGGGTATGGACTGATAGTTCTCTTGATTTAGAGGTGTGCGTGTATCATCGCCTTTCAGGCATAACAGGCCAAATCTGCAGCTCGAAGGTACTGTGCTCTCATTCAAGTCAGAACAAATCTATTTAGCAACCACTGGTTCTTCATTTACTAACCAGTACATCTTAGATGAAGATTTTCATATCTTTGTTCCAGATTGCTCAGCCAAATTCTTGTATTTGGTCCAGTTCCTTTATTTAAGTGGACTGTGTTCCATTAGACATGCCAGTTTCTAGGACTGTTTTTGTAAAGAAATACTTAGAAGATATTTCTAACTATTTTAAGGCATACAGCATTCAGGTCGGTTTAGGGTATTGTAGCACTGACAGTTGTCATTCTGGGCTGGAAAACATATTTTAAATGTTTTTATGTGGTGCTATGTACAGTAAATAATGTGCATTTAGAAGGCAGGAAGAGGAAAAAAGCTTGCTATGCTCTTATCAGGAACAGACAAAATGCAAGCGTTAGCTCCTTCTTGGATGCACTGAAGCATGTGGGGCTAAAATGTTCTAGGCAACTGCTAGAGAAACTCTTTTCCACCACTGTATGTATATATGAGCCTAAATAAGAAAAAGCATTATAAATTGGTAGTCGGTCTCTTAAAAATACTTTGTTACTGATTGAAAAGGAAATATTATTCACATATCCATGTCTCCCCATCATTACATCTAAGTCTTTTGAAATGAAACAGCATTAAAGTTGCTGCATGGTGAGACAGGAAATGGTTGTGTTTTGGAAGGATACAGGCCCGATGGTAGACCAGCAAAATTTATTTGATTTCTAAAGATGCTTTAAAAACCAATTTCTCGGTGACATGGGTAGGTGATGACTTCCTTTCTGGGTACAGCATAATGAAATATGCCAAAGGTTTTCTGCTGCTTTTCTTGTTTGAAAATGAACAGTAAAAAGCACAGTATGTTTGAATTTCTCTTTGTTCTGTGCAGTGAATCATGGCAAGGATACTGTTAATTAAGTTCAATTGTCTGAAAATGCATTTCACATATTTTTTGATTACATTCTAAAATCAAGTGAAAGTATTGCCAGACATTTCAGACAGAAATCTGCAAGCTGACTGCACTCAAACACTTCTGAGCACCTCCTTTGACACTTTCTCATCTCTCCAAATGCTAAGATGTAGCTGATCACGCCATCGTTGGGCCAAACATGAAAAGTAACATCTCTGTCAGCAAAGAAATTCAATATATATGATCTCCTTTTGAAAGCAATGCTGAAACTAATTTTTTTTTTTTAAGATTCCGTGTTTTTTTGCGTGGCAGACTGTGGGTCAAAAAAAAATCAGAAAATAAATCAAACGGAGTCTTTGAATGAACCAAGGTTTTTCAATGTTGAGAAAACTTGAGATACTTCTTCATCTTCAAAACCAAGAAAGCAAAACACATCCTTGAATCTAGAGTTGTATTTTTTTATTTAGCTAAAGTATTTCTCTGAATGCCCCAAGTATTCCCCAGAAACACTTAATGGGAGAGCCAGTTAAATATTACTGCTTAAGGGAAATTGGAGCTAAAACATTGAGGCTGTTCTTATTGCTGAAAATATATGGTTCTATTGTCCATATCTTGCAGACTCTTTCCCAAGAAAGTTTTGATGGATTGTGAAGAAAGACCAAGCTATTTGCAACTAAGGTCATTGGAATTCTGCTTTATTACAACAGTTGTTTGAAGCTATGTTTAGCCAACCAGGAGCCATCATAAATTTTAATAATGTTTAATTTAACTCAGTTATATTTGTTGCTTCTTGGTCTATTTAATTATCCAGGAGATAAGATATATAGATAGAAAATAATGCGTATGTGTTGTGTATCTATATATAGATATGTAGATAAGTCTATATATACATACACATAATTTAACTTTATGAGTTAGAGTTATGAGAAGAGTTCTCATAAGAAGTAATTAACATGTGAAAGCTACAATATATAATTACTACCGCCCAGGTAAGATGTAATAAATGTTGAAAGCTACTGGACAAGTCCTTCTATGCTGTAGTAACCTCCCAGGTACAGTTTTGTACTGCGGTGTCAAGCAGGTACCATGTGTGCAATAAATGCCTGTACAGTACATGTGTGCCCACGGTGGCTGCTATCTTTTTTTCTGATAATAAAGTTACTTAAAGACAGACGTGGTTGCAGACATTGAAACTATGCCCCAGAAATAGGCTCCGAGTCATGTTTCTGGGTGGACAATTTAGCTGCAAGTCTGTGATTGGATTTAACCAAAGTGTGTAACTGTACTTTCCTTCTCACATTTTTCTGCCTGCAAACAAGAGCTGAAGAAAATCTTTTTAGTAAATAAGTAATGCAGTTAACTTGTGCACAATTCACAGTCAATTTGTGGAGTGATCACAGACAGGGGAATGGGATGCAAAAGCATGTGGGACAAAGCATATGCCACGCTTTCTTTGTGCTACCTCTTGTGCTTCCTGCTTTCGGTTTAGCCCAGTGTTTTGCAGGCTGCAGCCCTCCATTTTTACAGAGACTAGAGTGACCTAACGCCACATGTAGAGTTTTACATTCCTGAGCCTCCTAGCCTGCACCCAAAACCTGAAGTTAAAACAAATGGTTTGTTCTCCCTCAGCCTGACTTGATTAAAGGTTCCCCTCTACACTTGCATGTGTTATTCTGCAATGAAGGGAAAAAAGAGGGTTTGTGCGTGTGTCCAAGTACAGCTTTTAAATTTTTTAGTAGTTGAAAGAATTATTAGAGCTTGTGAACCCATTTAAGCCTCGACAAACAAAACAAAACAACAACAAAAACCTACACAATAAGTCAAGCAGAAAAGTCTTAAAAAAACAAAACCTCACACACAATAATAATAATAAATCCTCCCAGGACTATGACTGCTGTTATAGAGGGCTGTCATTTGGTGCCAACATGATTTGCCAGTGATCTTGAAAACAAAGAGCTAGGGAACACTGAGCAGCAGACTGTCTCAACAAGTGCTCGTGAAATGTTTTTTTTTTTTCTCTCCTACCTCTTTCCTCCCCAGTCAAAAGCTCACATTATTCACATGCCCTTAGGGCAATTACTTGAAAAGGTATTTAGCTCTGCACATAATCTTCATCAGAGCGAGCTCCTGTAGCTGGGGCACTCGATGACAGGATTCTGCAAAGCCGCGGGTGGAAGAGTTGGTCTTCTGCAGGCTTTCTGGCTGTGTAGGGCGGGGAGAGGCTCGTTCGGGAGGGACACCGTGGCGGTGCCTGTGGGCGCTGGCTGCTTCCCCGAGCCCACTGTGTGCTTCATCTTGATGCCGTCAGGCAGCCAGTTAGAAAGGTGAAGGAAACGCGGGCCTCCAAAATGCAGTTTGAAGGCGGTGCGGGATGATACGCAGCCATCGTGCGCATCAGTCAGGGCAACCCGAAGCACAGCAGCGAGAGGGGCAGGCTGCTGGTACGTGCACTGACCCCGCAGAAGTGATGCGGAGCTGTATCAGTTGTTTCCTCTCTCACACTTAGCTGCAGAGACCACGAGGTGCTAAGGCTGGTTTTGTGTCTTGGACTGATAGCAAGCGTCTTCCTCCTGTGTATGTGCTGGGTGAATACAGCTGGGTTTGTTTATAGCTGGTTCCCTCTCTTCCCCCCCCATCTTGTACCCTTGCCAAACTTTCACCTGCAAACCAAAAGCCTTCCCTGAATCCTGGGATGTGGGGGACCAGCCAAACATGTGCAGTGAACGAGTGCCAACCGATAGGAGCAGTCTGTAGAGTGAAACGATTCATGCTGAGGATCCGCCATCCGTGCTATACCCCGTTTTGGATTTCTGTTTTGTGTCTTTTACTCCAAACTAGTCCCAGTCTGTCCCATGAACTGCCCGCTCGTTTGCAGCTTGAGATGTACATCTTCCTGACTGCTTTCTTCCGACACATGAAGCGCTGCACAGGGAGGCTCAGCCGGTGGGTTTGCTTCAAATCCTCACTCCTGGCCTCAGCTCAAACACGTGACGTTCAGGCACCCGTGGTGCTCCTGCCGTGTCCCAGCCCTGCGTGGGTGCCAGCCGGCCGGGCTCCCCGCAGCGCTGGCGTCTCTGTGTGTGGATGCGTGACGTGGGCTCGCCCGGAGCACGTCCACAGCACATCTGCTGCATGCAGACTGCACCAGGGAGGTTTTGTAAGGGAAATGAATGCCCTCCAGTGGCAGAAAATAGGGAAATATATTGGTTCGGTTTGTTTTCCATAACCATCACAGAAGTGGTGTACACATAGTTCAATGCATAGACGTGCCCACTTACGGCGCACAGCGCGGTATTAGTGGGTATCCTTGCCTCAGTCCTCGCAGCTCACAACATCACAGAGCAAAGAACCTCGACCCAACCCTTTTGGCAATATGTGGCAATGGGCCTCAGGATGCTCAAACAGCATGCACGAGGAAGTTATGTCAACAGAAGTCACGTAATCAGTCTGTTCGGCTTCGTGAGCTGCCTGTAGATCCATCTGGGTGTGCTGGAGCATGAAGTGTTGGGGGGGACCAGCATGCTGTGAGCACCGGATAGAGATGGGGAGAATGGGAAATGTGGGGTCCGAGAGTGCGAATCTATTGCACATTGAGGTTTTATTCAACAGAGTGGTGGTTTTGCTTGTTTTTTTTAAAAACAATGCTGTCATAATGTGTCCAGGCGTATTTGTGTGGGTCAGAGAGATTAAGGTATTGTCTTTTTTGCTGGTTTATAGTGGAAAAACTTCCTTTAGGGTGCATCAAATATGTTGCAGCATATTTCCATGTTTGTTACGGAATAATCCCCGCGTAACAAAGAGGTGATGTGGAATGGAAACGTGCTTGATCGCCCTACTTTCCAAATTCAGAACAGATCCATGAACAAATGAGAAGTTTTGATAACCCTAAGCCAAAACCCGAAGGAGAGTTTGACATTCCCGGACATGCCAGCGCTGGGGCACCGCGGGGCTGTGGGCAGACTGGGAGGAGATGGCAAGCACAAGGCAGCGTCGGCTCCCTGCCCTTCACCATGCATGGCTCCAACCTCCCGGCCCTGATGCAAATACCTCTGCTTATTTTCCCTTATTTGGGTGCCTGCGTCTCCTGCAGGTTAGTGCCCAAAATGCTTGCCGGTGTTACAAGCACAGCTCCTGGAAGCACGGATGGGAAGGTAGAGCTGGACGCTCGCGGGCTCAAGGATCGGGATACGTGCGCTCTTGGTTTGCTTCCACATGTGCAGTCTGTGCAGATTCAACTTCTCCTGTCTCTAAGAGATGCTTTATTTTCTCCAACACCTTCTATGAGGAGGAGTCCTAAAGAGCAGAAGTGCCCCCAGAGGCAGCAGCTGCTCGATGGGTTTTTGAGATTGCTGACTTTCAGACTCTGAGTGCCCCGGACTGACTGGCATCCTCTGCCGGGAATTGTCCAGCATGTTCTTGGGCTACTGGGCAAAGCTGGGTGCTTCTTTTAGCTTTTAATATTTATCCCACTCCATAAACACCAGGGAGAAGGTCTGTGTAGGAATTTAGTGAGTTTTAAGAAGTTCTTTGACAAAAATTTCACATTAACTTGTCCAGTTGTGTTGATTTTTTTTTTTTGTAAATCTGAATGGACAATGTAATTCCAGAGCACCACAAAATAAATGGCTGATCTAGCCCTAACAAGGCATAACTTTAAATCAATCAAACAATCAATAAAACTTTGAAGATTTTTCTGCCTTCGTTGTATATTAGATCTGAGAAACAACTGCAGAGATCTGCAGAGACCCGTGTTTATCTCAGAAAGTCCATTCCACTGAAGTACGGCCATAGGAGAAGCAATTGTCCGTGGATTCATTAGGGACAGCGGACCCTGAAGCTGTCAGCTCTGTCATTCCTGCATGCCACGTGTATGTATGTGAAGGCATCAGTCCGATCACGCTGTTTGCTGGTGGGGGCTTTTTCTTGTTGCATGTTTTAACTTGTTTCGATAGCCAGTCACCTCATGCATCACCTGCGCTCAGCCTAGGCCAGTAGCCTGGAAGCGGAAAGCTGGTGTCAAGGACCGAGTCCTGCCCAACCTGAGTTGTCCCAGAGTTTAAACATCTGGAAATCATATCACCATGAGCATCTTTAAAAACAAAATTAAGCAGTGAGGTTTATTTTAAGCCACGTGAAGCACATTCCATACAAATATTCTGGAAATACTCACTTTGGAAGGGGCTGATGCTAACGCATCTGTTTTCTCCAGTTGCCCTCTGCCATGCCATGTCCTTGACTCTGTCGTGGGAAGACAGTGGTCTTGGTCAAGACCCTCTCAGTTGTCTTTGATAACATTGATTTGTTATTTGCAACATTTACAGTAAGTCTTCCTTCAAGACAAAAGAATGATATCCCGAGCTCTAAAATACTATTTTGGGGAGATACAAAGGAGGCCCATTTGGAAAAAAGAGACCAAGGTGCATGTATTATGTGAATATCAGCAAGGTAGAAGTAGTAGTTTGTACTTTAAATGACCCTGGATGTTGTCTCTGCAAACACTGTTTTTCCAGAAACAGTTTTCTAGGTTCATCATCATTTGGTGATGGCCCAGGAAAGAGTGAGATCAGAAACTGGTGCAAGCATTAGAGCAAGACACATGAGTCTGTTGTAAATTGTCTACTTTGCTATATAAGCTCAGTACAAGTTATTTAATGTTTCCCACATCTCCTTGGCTGCCTCTCTATAACCAGCTACATAGAAGTTTAATATTTAAATGTGCATCATTCAAGGGGATTACACTTAATGTATCTGTAGGAAAGAGGGTAATAGTGTTCGTATTATTTACATTAGTTCTCAGGTGTGAGGAGGTCTACTTTGCTTCCTGATTTTGGCAGATGATTTTGCACTTCAAATATTTTGCTCAGTTCAGCAAGGAAATATAGAAAGACTTTTTTTAATTTTGTTTTTGGAAATGTAATAATTTATTGGGTTAAATAAAAGAATGATCAGTGATATTAACTTAACAGAACCAGTAATCTTCTTTTGATTTATATGACTTAGCAAAATTGGTCAAGATACTAAAAGCTGTATTGACCTAATCAGAGAAAAAAAAAGTTGAAAAATCATCAATTACTACTCTTTCTTTCTTTCTTTCGAATCTTAAGAGCTAGTATTATGAACACATATAACACTTGTACACACATGTAAATATATATGAATACACATAATATTATTGGTAATTCAATAGCAGAGGAGATTCTCAATTAAAGAAATACATTTTTCTGCTTTCTTCAGCTGGGTTTCCAAAGGCAGTCTGCACCTTGATCCAAATGCTGTTTGTCTGCTGTTGAAGGCTCTCGCATGAGAAGCCATAAGCAAAACCGTTCTGCACGGGATGCTCTGACCGAGCTGATGTCATGTTTATAGATTGCAGCTGAATGTTACGTTCTCACTTTTCAAGCTTAAGTTAGAACACCATGTTCGTTCTGCACGGCTCACCCGCTACAAGTGTCCAAAAAGTCATTCCTGTTGACTTTTCTATTGAAAACTCATGTTCTCAAACTTCATCAGTCGATATTGCCTTGTGCGCTGTGTGCATTGGCAGGACAGTGGACCAAGGGGAAAACGTGAGCTGGTGTTGACACAGTTTTGCTGGGAGGCGAAGGTACATGTCCGCTGGGAGCGTCCTGTGTAGCGAGAGAAACGGTGCTGGGCACTGTTACTTGCTTGAAGCCAAGCTCCTTGGTTAATGTGTTCAAACTGCAGATCCTCAGCCTGCTGGGAGGATGTGCTGTGCTATCAGCCCACACTGGGTGAAGCAGTAAAATGGGAATTTTGCAGTATTTGGTCCCCAAAACGCTGTTATTACCTCCGGCAGAGGTGCAACACACAGCTTTTAGGCAGTGGTGTCTCTGGAGGTCGCTTTGTTTTTCCTGGGGAGCTTTGTTTAAATGGTCTGGTTCAGCTTTCCTTGCTGCCTTGTTTAAGGTCAGAAATGCCCTTCTGGTTGCTGTCCCCGAGTGGTGCTCCTTTTCCTCTGGAAGGGCCGGCACACCTGCGGCTCGGACAGCAGCACAGCGTGGCTGCAGTCACCCCTGTCCTCAAACACGCTGTCTGCTTGTGTTGCCTGCGGAGGTGGTAAGGGGAGTTAGAGAAGTCTAAACGTGTCTCAGCGAGCGCTTATCTGTGCATCTAGCCAGCGTCAAGACCGTGCTGACACCCTGATGCCGAAGGTTTTGTTGGCCCAGACAGGAACTGGGATATGTTCAAACTCCTCCACGCTCAGCTTGCTGATGTTTTCAAATCAATAGGGCAGCTGTTGCAAAGCTGAGTTTTGAGCACAGGATTTTTTGTTCCTGGTTGAGTGTCCATTCCTAACACTGTGTTAGCCATTTCTCACAGAGTTTTGTGATGTATGACATTTTCCTTGCCCTTTACTGCACAGTGTTGTAGCCCTTGCACAAGTCCTTGGGTCAGCATCTGTGTGCAAGAGCATGCAGGGATGTCCAGTGACGAGAGGAGGCCTTGCTGTTTCAGATCTTTCTCATCCTTAGTTTCTTTTCTTATTTTTCTTTCCTTTCCTTTCCTTTTTTTTTTTTTTTTAATTCTGAAACATTCCCCATGAAGTAAGGGAATCCATGACCTCATACCACTTCTGTGTTCAACAACCATTTCTGAGAGAGTGCTTTCTCCTCTCCAGGAGGAGCGGTGAGGAATGTGTTTATGAGCAAGGACGGTCATGCATGGCGGCAGAAAATCTGAGGTCATCCTGTCTCTCCTCTCCTAAACGAGACCTAAAAATAGTGCCAAAGTTTCTCGCTGAAGAACAGAATACAGCGCTCCTTGGCCACGTAAAAGATGACTGGAGCTCTGCCTTTGTTCAAAACGCCCTCAGATTTATAGGCAGTATGGACTAAATGAAAATACTTGGAAGGAAAAAGCAGGCTTTCAGGGATTGTTGATTCTTCACTTTATCCTTTTACCCATGGGTTTATTTTTCCAGAATAATAGAAATATGTTTACTCAGATGAGACATTTGATCTGATAGGGAGCATCAGCTACAGAGCCAGACTTGCCCTATGTGCTGTTTCATCTCTAAATCTGGCTGCAGATCAGATCCATCAGTCAATCTGCAACCCTGGCCAAGCCCCCTGTAGAACACTTGAAAGAAAAACAACAACAAGATTAAAAAGGTTGGAGAAGATTGTGATGGTGCTTACTAATGCTTAACCAGCACTGCGGTGATTTCTCAAGTAGGGTCTGTGATTTGGAAACCCCGCTTCTAACCCGCATCAGCCAACGCGTGCTCACACTGGGTCACCAGCATCTTCAGTAGCCCTGGGCTTCTGTGTGCCCTTCATGGGAGCTCTGCGTGGCCGGAGGGCATCGAGAGTGGAGGAGCACCAAGATGGATGCCCAAATGCTGGATTTTATATCCCATTTTCCCTGGATGAGTCATGTTAAAAGTGAGGAGTTTGATGAGCAGCATGTGTGTCCATAAGGCCCAGGATTATCCCCGAGGTACCTAGCATTGGGTTTCCAAGAGAGTATTTCAGTGCAGAGAAAGATGTCTTATCATGCTTGCTCACAGGAGTGAATTGCACGGTAGAAAGGAAAGATCGATTCTTTAAGCACCTGCGATGGAGAAACGAAATACCCGCAGTGCCCTGGGGTGTCCTTCCCGTCAGCCAAAACAGGCCGCTCTGCTGCATTTTTCAGGAAGGAAAACTCAAAACTACCTAAAGCGTACGTACTTCTAAATGGTTATAGCCTCGTTATTCTTTCCATCTATTTTTAAGCGCTTTCCCGTGACATCGCCAGCAGCGCTTCTTGCTGACGAGCTGTGCAGTGGGTGCTGGGGGCTGGTGCTGGGCCGGGTGTCCCGCAGCAGGGGGGGCTGCGGGAGCCGCGGCCTCGTGCTCAGCCCCGGCTGCAGGCGGTCCCGCATGGAGCTGTCGGTGCGAATCTGCTTAAAGATTGGAGTGCTGTGATCAGGTCGATCTGTACCTTGCCTCTGGCCTCCGCCCTTAGATCCCGGCTCCTTCCACGGCCGCAGTGTGCAGCGATGACGGTACGAGAAGACACAGAAAGTGTCAGGGAGGATCACCGAGCGGGGAGCGTTAGCATTGTGTAAAACTACGAGGGGGCTTTTCAGTTCCTTGGCACAGCAACGTGACAAATCATCCTTCAAGTGCTTCTCCAGCAGATGTGGCTGTAAAATGTGGGAGGCATTACGGAGCAGGACTCCCGAGCCTCTGCGCTCAGGGTAGTGCCTCTGATGGCAGACATCTGGCGGGGCTGTCAGCAAGGAAGCGGTATGTTTTTCCTATCATATTGCCTTACTTTACTCATCTGATGGGGACGAAACCCCCCTGAACCTTGTCTTCCCCTTGACTGCTGTGCTTTGCAGCTGAGCGCGCCCTGTCCCGCGCACCATGGCACAGCATCCTCTCTTACCTTTCCACAGCCGTTGTCTGAATTCCCGCAAAAGCATCTGAATGCCTGATACCCGTGGCCCCAGTTTAACCATAGGGATAATCCTGCACATCAGCTTTTGGCCTTGATGCATCTCCCATACAATGAAAATGGCGCTGTGCTTCAGCTTACATTTACATCGCTGCTGCTATGAGGTTGTAAACGCTGAGGGCAGTGAAACAAATTCAAGCAATTAAGTGGAAATCTGCTAGGCTGCCTAAATCCTACAGGGTCGGAAAGGAGCTCTTCCTATGGCAGGTATAGCCACAGCTGGACTCAGAAATATTTGGGGCTACCTCTCTGTTGCATCTTCTTACTCAAAAATAATTAATCGGAGCGCAAAAACAGTCAGAAGGAAATCATTAGCTCTGGAGATGAGTTAAGTGCACTTGGGGAGAGGATATTTTTGTCCACTGACACCAATGGCTCTTTTAGCTTTGATAGCTACTCATTATGTGTGTGTGGGGGGAACAGTTAAATTATGCTTATTTATTGACTTAAGTCAATAACAACGGAAATAATGCCAACGGGAAAAAGTTAAAGCATGTTATTTTTATAAAAATATACAGTTAAAGAACCTAGTGGATTGCATGTTGCTGGGCAAAGGGATGGCAGCGTGAACGAGCAGGGGGCGATGAAGTCAATGACAAGCTGCAAAGGTAACACGCAGACCTGCTCGCCTTTCCTTGCAGGGCATGCCTGTAAGGGAAACACCACCATGGGGAGCTGGGGAGGTGCAGAAGGATGAGGGAAGGCTCTTTCTAAACCCTCACAGTTGCCAAAAAATCGTGTGTTCTGGCTGTGCAGTGTTTGTTTTTCTTGGCAATCTTGTCAACAAGCCAAGAAAATGAATGGGTAGGGCTTTCCTCCTACCTAAGGTTGTCTAGTGCACTTACTTGTCAAAGTAAAAACAAAACTGGAAGGGAGCAGCGTGGGACAACTTAATTGCAAACACAGTATTTAAGACAGCAGAGGACTGGAGACAGCAATGGACTTGGTAGTTGGAAGTGAGAGGGTTGTGTCCTGCTGATTGCCCGAAGTGCTCTGGGGGGTTAACCAGATCCTCTGTAATGAGCAGCATTTCAAAGGCATGCTACTGCAGAGCTTGCCGCAGCTCTGCTTCTCGCCCGCTTCCTTTCAAGGGCACTGTGTGGCCACAGCACATTTTCATAACAACATTCCCGTTTGATTAAAGTCAAAAAGAAGGCCAAGTTTTCAGAATTGCGTACGACGTACTCTAAAATTGCTGTATCTTCTCTGTGTCCGTTTGTGATATTTGCTGCTGTGAATGCTGCCAAAAATAACTTGAAAGAGGTGCATGGCTTGGTTATTGCCAACACAAGTAGTTATTGATCTAAACGACTGCTTGGAAAGAAAGGACAGCAGAGAACATGTGGATAGCAGAGGGTGGTTTTAGACCCCCTGCCTCATTTTGGTTGAGCTAATGGGGAAAGACAAGTATTGTCGCATGGCAACAAAGAAATCCTCTGCCTCCTTAAAAGTTGTTGGGCATTTTAACACATTAAAAAAAATAGTCATTAAAATACACAAAATGTCTGACTTTACATGTATTTTGCTAACTAAAACAGCCCATACCCTACAAGAGAGGTCATGTAGCTAGTCTCCTGGCTTTAGCAATTTCCTTTTCTGCAGTTTAATCAGATATTTGGAAAAGGTGTTTCTTATGAGCAGTTACCATTTATTTTCCTTTTCGGGTTGGGTGTTGAAAAGGGAGAGACATGTTTGTGCTCCCTCTGCATCTTGGTCTTTACCATCTTTTCTGTGCTACTGGACTGGCATAACAAGGTGGGGTATCTTCTGTAAGTTTAAATTGTATGTATGAAATACATTGATTCATTCAGAGCTTTCATCAAAAACAATTTCAAATTTACAGCATGAAACTTTCAAATATGGACTTGCCCTAAGCTGACGGTTAGCTTTGGGAACGTGTAAAATAGAACAAAAACTTGTTTGCCTTAGGGAGAACTTGAGACAAGATCACTAAGTGCCTTCCCTGATTTTTGTCAGGGAGAAACACAGTACAGAATAAATACAGATTTTCCAAGAGTAACATATTGCACGTGCGATGAAACACTGGGCTTAATTTGACGTGAATTTACAGAAGTGTGAAGTCTGAGAAGCAGCATATGCTGTATATGCTGTGAACTTGTACCGATACCTTAAAAGCTGAATGTATTTTAGAGCAAGGGAGAATCGGGCACAAAGTGGTCGGTATTTTAATGAGGAGGAGTCCTTCCCCCGCTTACAGTAAGAATGAATACAACAAATAAACCTGAAAGTACCAGTGGAGTTTGAACCTCGTTGCTAAGTACCTGTCCTGCACGGAAACACCTGAACAGTGCTGGGGAGCAGCTAGCAGGTGCTTGTCCCACTGTTGCAGAGTAAATGCTGCTGGCTATAAGGTTTTGCGATCTTTTACCTTGCAATCAAGTCGGTGGGAGCTCTGCTTCAAAAGCGCTGGTGCGATGTGACCCAGCGACAGCAGCCGGGCGTCCTGCAGGCCTTTCTGATGCAGACGTGCAAGCTGCACGCCCCACGGCGTGTTACGCAGCAGCTGCGTAAGCGGCTTGGAGCGAGCCTTCTTGTGACAGCCAGTGCAGAATAAATGTGAAACAGAGATGTGAAACGTGCATCCGCCTGCGGGTGCATGGACACACGCCTACGCGACGTTTGGGAGGGGTCTGGAGGTGCATGGAGCAGCATCATCCAAGCTGCGAAGCTGGGCAGCGGGTCCGGCTCTCTCCTCGCGGTGGGCGCCGGGTCGGAGGCTGGCATGCGCTGCCGGTAGCTCGGCCGCAGCCAAAGGGGGCTGTGCCGAGCTCCTCCACCCAGGTGCTGAAATGCGCAAGACGCTGCTCATTTTCAGCAAGCTTGAAGAACTAGCTGGAAATCTGATAAAAAAATATATGTATTTTACAGGAAAACAATGCCATGGGATTGGGTCCGAACATCCCTGGTTACAAAACGCAACAGGGAGAGAAGGAAGCTCTGACAAAAGAGCATTTGCAAAGAGTAAAATGTAGCTCTTTTCCCCCCAGCCCAGGGTTTTTCCGTTTCTCCCCCTGTGCTGTGAGCCCAGCGGACACAGCCAGGTGCTGGCTGTGGGCCGGCAGCGGGTGCATCACGAGCAGCACGAGGGCAAGGTGGCATTGCAGCTGCTGCGCCGCAGCCAGCGGAGTGAAGCCACGTCCATTGGGTCCCTCCGGATACAGCCCAAAGCTTCTCCAGAGCTGACTTGCAAACGCCTGGTGCCAGCTGATCTCCTGGGGTTTAGACATGGAGGGGAAATTAAACCTTGGGCTCCCGCCATTATTTAGCCTGACCAGCTACCAGTGTAGTCACCGGGAGATCTACTTTGTGGATAGTTACAAAAATACTCTTTTCCCAGTATGACCGTTTGTGGAGGAGGCAGTAGCTGGATCCTGGAAGCTAAGCAGAGGGTTGGCAGCCACAGACGTGAGCTTTGATTCCGCCTCAGGCTTGTGCGGCGCTCTGCCCCTTGCTCAGCTAGATGGGGCATCACGCTGCAATGCCCAGAGGCGGGGCTGGGATCGTGTTCTGCTTGTGCAGTGCTTCACGTCTCCACCGAGCAGCAGCGTTTATTGTTATTTGTGCTTCGTTCTGCATGAAATAAGTTGTTAAGTATATACTGGCTTGAATTAAGTTTAGAGATAATACTAAAGGATTTACACACTGCAAATTGCATACAAGCTCAGTGATCGTGCTGTTTGGGAACCTAGAGCCAGCAGCACTCTTACACCCACCCATCTTGCCTGGGTACAGGGTGTATACCTGTGATCAGCACAGCTGCCTTTTTTATTTATTTATTTTTTTTAATTTAACACTGATACTATGTGTTTTGGGGGAAAACAGTGTGAGGAAATGCGGGTGTATAAAGGACAATATATCCCAGGTACAAACTATGAACTAGAGGGATCTCTTGTGTGAGTTTGTAATTGGACGTACCTCACTGACAAAATACCCCAGCAGTGCAAAATTAGATCCATAGAGAGCCTTGATTCCTTTACTTATTCTTTTCCAAAGCTGTTCCAAGCTATAGGTTTAGTTGTATTTCAACTGTGTGTTAAGTACACAGGGCAAACCTGAATGGGTCCAGGTCTAATGATATTTACAAATGTTTGTAAATACTAATGACTTAATTTTGTGCAAGATGTTCTGTGTGAGATTACATATGAGCCCAAAACAGTAATTGGTTCCATAATAGCTTTTAATAAACAGACATGTGAATAAAACAGGTTTTAGAAAAGTACTGAATAAAAGCAGAAAATCTCCTTCCTGTTAATCATCTTTATAAATCCCAAGATGTCTTGCTAAAAAGTTACAAACTGGAATCCTCACTAAATTGCTATATGCAAAGTATCACAGTTAAAGCACAGCACTGTTGGTGTTTTACAGTATATAGTTAGAAGCCTTTCCCCATCTTTTCCCCCCTTTATAGCAAAAGCAAAAAATACTTTCTTCTTCTTTCAAAAGTTAATTATTAAAGGAGGCACTGAGAAATCAAATAACCACTAAAAGCCCATTTTGTTGTGCTACACGTTAATGTCACTTCAAAACGTTGACAAAACCATTTCACTGTTTACTAAAGAGGACTGGCTCTGAACCACGGTATGCCGTTTCACACCCAAATCCTAATTCAGTTTTATTTGCTTACTGAGTGACATCTATTGACTGTAAATGATGAGTAAAAGCCATGAGAGTGTTTGCAAGCTTATGTTAGGGTCTCACTTAGGGTTTTGTGTGCTGCGTTGTTGTTGTTAACATATTTAATTCTATAGTTATTTAATCCCATAGTTATAGTTCTATTGTTTTAGCCCTCCGGGAAGAGGCAAGGGTTTATTTGTTTTTCAAGCAATAGCTCTCCGCATGGGTGAGAGGGCATCCTCTTAGGGCATCCGCATCTATAAGGACCGTAAAGAATAGACTCAGTGGACATAATGTTGGGTGTGAAAATATGCATTCTAAAGCTTTCTCTTTGATTTTGGCGTCTGAACATAGGGGGAAAAAACAGTGGTGCAGAGCTGTAGCTAACCCACTGTGTACTACTTCAGCTGCAGTAATTTTTGCATGGTGTGCTCTATAGTCAGGATGCGACTGAGAGGAAAACATCCTCCAGACCACATCTGTCAAAGGCGTGCTCTTGTATTTGGCATAACAAAACGGCATCCGAGTTCAGTCGCCACTTCTCTGTCAGGTGCTGAGTCAATAACCGCCTCCTGTGCTTTGTGATTTCCAGCTGCAAGGAGGAAGCAGCGTTCCTCTGCCTGACTTAGCTCAGTCTGTCTGACCTGAAGATCTCAGTTACGGCTGTGCACAGCATCTGATGTGATTTCTGGCCCTATCTGTGACCTCCACACGGAGATTTTTCTATTCCTAATGCAGAGGAAAATTAACTCAATGCGTTCTCTGTCAGCTGTATAGTTTACGAGCTCATGGACTTAGAAGTGTAGTACAAGTTATCTGTGGCTGTGACAGTCATCACGTGTACATCGGAATATACAGAACACAGCATCTGTTGAATGAGAGCTTATCATCAAGTGCGGTTCTATTTAGAAAGATCTCTATGTAAAAATAACTCCAAAGCAGTGGTTGCTTATTTAGATCATGAATTGGGTTATGATTTATGCAATAAAGGATGCCCTTCTGAAAATAGCGGAAGGTGCTGTTCGTAACTAACCTTTAGTAAGCAATACCTATAAGCTCTTTCTTGATGATCCCTTCAAGCTTTCTAGGGAGGGCAGGTATATCTGTGAAGGCAAATCAAGGCATCGTGATACCCAGTGAGCTCTGTAAAGTGATAACCTTTAAAGCCATTTTGCACACTGCTTTCAAAAAGCAAATACACTGACTGAGGTAGCAATTCACTTGTAGATTCCAAGACCCAGGGCACAGATAGATCTTAAATTGTTATGAGCAACAGGTGTCTTAGCAGCTATTGGAACGCAAAAATATATTCTGATATTCATGATGTTAGTTTCCAAAATTATTATTATTATTATTATTTATTATTATTTGAGGTTAGACAATCTAGTTTTGCTTGTTCTAGTCAGAAGAGAGATCAGTCCCTATTCAGGACCCTCTTTCGGAGGAGCCGGAGCCTTGACATGACCACATCCCAGTCTGCGTAGGCGCCCTCGAGGTGACGAGTCACTTCTGATCCCGCCTGGTAGCTCTGGCGGCCATGAAGCACGCGCCAGTTATCAAACGTTACTATGTCTCCTACGAAGAGATTGCACAAAGTTTAACACTTGGTATATTTTATTCCTTCAAACAGCTAATGTTGAAGTAGGTTTATATGAACAGTTAGGGAGCAATAATTTCAAACAGCTCGCATGAAGATTTCTGCCAGTACGCAGCAAAGACGCGGTAGCTTTAGCTTGGCTGGTGATTCTCAGCCAGAGAGGGCAGGTCCCTCTCCAACTGCTGCTTTTCTGGTGTCACCAGGGGTCTGGCCAGACCCGTGGCCAGATGGAAAAGAAACCAGTTGGGATGTCTTAGAGAAAAAGATTAGGTAAGTTTCTTTGTAAGAAGGTATCTGTTTAAAAAAAAGAACTTCTGCCAATAAAAGAGATTGAATCTTTCTTCCCAGATGCTGGGAAGCATGGACAGATTGAGTCTGCCAAAGATGGGCCTAAGTAACATACAACACATACAAATTGTCTTTCATTTTAACCTTCTACCTCATTTATCCACGCGCTTTTTGTTTGGAAAAAGCTGTGCTGGACCACAGAGGTGACACTAGACACAGGCTCAACAGAAAGCCCGTAACTGGGGGCTGGCCCGGCACACTGAGTAGCCCCAGGGATGAGTAGGCTTGCCACAGCTCAGAGGCACAATTAAAAAGTGGAGCGGTAGGGGAATCCACGCTGGGAAAAGCACATCCCGAGTGGGAGCATGACTACCGCAAATCCAGGGGAAGGATAAAAGGGGTCAAAGACACGAGGGTGATTTTCACTTGATCGGTCTGGAACTGCTTGTGAAATACACATCCTGCGCTACTATCCCTCTTAAAAGAATTTTAAGAGTACAGAGCTAAGCCACTGAAATTTATGGACTGACATAATTAAGGCCAGCTTGTCTTTTTAATTTTTCTCCCTTCTGTGTCACCATTATGATAAATCTCCAATTAAATAACCTTATACTCTTTCTTTCCTTCTCACCCTTCTCTCTACCACCATTTTGGCGCATTAACTGATGGGATTGATGGTACTAATGTAATGTGAAATACTTTGTTTTACCTTTTATTATGTGATCTTATAAATTATTTTATCGTGTGTTCCCAATAGGCAGTGATTAGTTTCCTCAGAGACATTTTAAAGATAGTAGCGCCATAATGTGCGAGGCGGTCAGATACACCAATGAGTTTACTTTTGTAACACCTCGTGAGACACGAGGGACTATTTGTATCTTTATTTTATAGTTGGAGAATGAAGGAACTGCGATTAGGGCCAAAGTAGTTAAGTATATGTATAGGCTGACTTCTAAAGAGCATTTGTGCAGCACGTTTTATGTTCCAAACACAGCCCTGCACAACTCTAGCTGAAGCTTAGAGCGCTTACTGCTTCCGCAAATCTGCCTCCAGCTGTCTTGCAGAGGCCACCCAGACGAAGCAGCACAACAGCAGAGGCTTTTGCAATTCATCCCGCATTACTCAGGCATTCAGTGTCCGAGCAAAGAAGATAACTGAATTCCCTGCAGTGCTGGTCAACTTCCTTCAGTGTGATGCATCTGTATCGTTTCCAAGACGTTCTGCAAGTCCTGCAGCCGTTGTGAAGGTGCCCCACTAACAAAGTGGAGTGTCATAACGCAAGGCGTAACATTTGATGTAATGTTCATACTCTGCGTCAAATGAAGCAGAGGAACGAGTATGTGATCACTTACGTGATGAATTAGGCTGGCCCAGCAGTCTTGCAAGTTAAGTTTCCCAGCTGTGGTGCTAGTGATATGACAAGTTAAAATTTCCTATGGGCAGGAGTTTTTGATCTCATAAAAAGAGAGGCTGGACTAATCAATAGATTCTAACCCCCCTCCCCCCCCATATATATATTTTTTCTTTGTAGTGAAACAAGGGCAGAAAAAAATCTATGAAATGAATGTAAGGATTCAGTATGAAATAATAT
>VXAA01005316.1:0-76960 GCA_013399115.1 Anseranas semipalmata
GGATCCATTTTCCCCTTAGAGATGAGTCTGTTTCTAATGGCATTCCATGGTGGTATGTACTAGAAACAATGCTGACCAACCAATTTCATCAGTGATCTGGAAAAGGATGTAACAGTCTTGTTGATTTAAAACAAATCTGTGAATATCACACATGCTGGTGGAATAGAAATAAAGATGAGGACATGGCAACTGTATGTAGTGGTGATTGGGTGTTCAGAGTCTAATCAAATAAAGCTTTTTAATATAGCCAGGTTACATGAGCATAGACTGCAGGCTGTATCTGCAGAGATGGGGAAGCAGCAACACCGAGAAGAGTCTCAGGGTTGCCACAGTGCACTACAGGCTCCTACTGTGTGATGCTCTGGCAATGCAAGCAAATGTAATGCCTAGCTTCATAACCATGAGATAAACAAGTAGGAGTAGGGAAGTAATTTCACTGGAGCAGAAATACTGCATGAAGTTCTGATGCTGGCACCTTGAAAAAGATGTTGGAAAATGAAAAAAAGTGCATCGATGATTTGAAGCCTGAAGAGCTGGCGAAAATATTTTGTTCTGAGAGGGCTTGATCTATTTATTTTAAGTGGCTCAATAACAGTAGAAGTTGGGAAAAAGGGAAGATAGGGCACAGTAAGTGCTTAATCTAGTGAGAAGAGTGCAACAAGAAACAAGAACAGGGGGTTAACAAATTAGAAGCCAGACAAGGTTGTATTAAAACAGGATGTATTTTTTTAACCACGGGGTTTGAATCTTTGAAAGAAATTACAAAAGGGTAATAGTGACTCTGCCTCTGGATCTTCATCTTTGGCAAGAAGAAAATATTTTGAAAAATAGGTTTTAGTCAGCCAGAAGTCACTTGGTGCAGTAGAGAAAAAACTTCTTAAACTGGCTGGATCGGGTTGGAATGGCAAATTTTGTTATGTAGACATACCTATCCCAAAGACAGAAGCAGCAATGCTGCTATCAGACAAAAGCTGATTGAACAGAAAAGAGCCAGTATGACACCTTCCCTCCTATAACCCCTTAAGTCTCTTCGAGATGTCCAATGGATGGGCTTGTGAGGGCAATCTTGTGCTTTTGGATTACCTGCCTATATTGTTAACCTACAGCTGTGGGGCTGGCTGTTTTCTAGCAACACTGGTCATACTTTATGTTGCATGCTGTATGGTTATCATAGTCACAGTTCTTCTATTTCTAAAAAGAAGAGAGCCACGTGTATCTGTTCCCAAGGACTCCTCTGCGCAAGAAAGAACCATCAGGAAAATATCCTGCAAACAAAATCCGTTTTCTGAAAGTTGGAAGTAAGAAAGCATTTGGGAAAGAGGTATGAGCCATTGTGTTTTCTCCCTGGAAGGATCCCTCCCCATAAAACTGAGACTGGTCTTATTACAGCCATCTTCAGCTGGCAGGAAAGTTATATATGTACTCAATAACAGCAAACATCAATGAAATGAGCCTTTAGAGCTACCCTTATAGTGCTTGAGTCACCTTTATTGATGTGGTGAGATGCAAACTGCATTTCCAATGGCAGCAGATGATGAGCCTCAGTGCCAGCCAGAGGAAGCTGCCACAGACCAGGAAGGGCAAATTTAAACTGTTCCCGGGTGCCCCAAAATAACCTTTCAAGAGGCCACACTTACAAGGGGGCAGGCAGAGCCCATACCACTATGGATGCTACTCACTTTTGGAATGGCACTTCTTAACTGCAGGTGCCTGAGTGAAATGGGAATGGGAGTCATCTGCCTAAATGGAGGTCACCTGGGCTGCCTAGTGACCAGGGGAGGTCCCTGGTCATTTTCCAATAGAGCCTAAAGCACGATTCAGCTCAGCCTTAAATAGCCATCTAAAACAAGGCAGAAGTATGCTCCCCAAAAGTGCCCTCTTCTATCTCTGTTGGCTGTGTAGGGAGCTTGCTAGTAGCTCCATTACAGACAACAGTGCTGCAGATCTGCCTGTAGTCAGCTAAAGAATCTTTTAGGGTCTTGTGCTCTTATGGCCAACTGAATTCCTGCCATCTGTCAGTGCTGGGAAAAGACCATGATGTGCCACAGTCACAGTTGTCGTGTACAATGAAAGGGAGCAGATGTGATTTAATTGTCTTCCACATGCAGAAAACGCATGTTCACACTGGCTGCTGAACACTTACTGCAAGATGCACACGGAGGCAGCCCAGGCTCTGGTCATCCAGCCTTTGTTAGCAATCTTTGGACACCACTTATAAGTGAGTGAAATTAATTTCTGATTTTTTTCCTGCTCATTATGAATGAGGATTGATCCAGCATTGATATCAAAAGACAACAGGCTCATTCCACTTAATAATTGGAAGCAAACCAAGGAAGCCACTTTGAACTTTGCACCAGAGACACATAGATAGTGTGGTAGTACAGTTTTGCTGTGCTTTCTGATTATAAACTACATCATAAAGTTCAGGTAAGGCTGCCATATTTCCAGAACAACAAAGTCACCAGTGGCATTATCAGATGGCTGAAGAAAGAGCAATGGGTTCAGTGCCAGGAGGTGATAACAACATCATCGGAAAGTTTGCACAGAGCTCTTGGAGTATCTGTGCTCTGTGAGATGCAGCACTATTTTTGAAAGCCATAAAACTAGTCAAGTGTCTTAGAAGTATCTCTTTATTTCTTTTATTGGGAAAAATATACTCTCCATCAGAGATGGACTGTGAAGCAGTATGACAGAAGCCAAGATTACTTCAAGATTCCTGGCATTTGTAGTAGTCAGATAAAATTTTATTTGTAGGAGACTATTCCCTTTCAAATTGAAGACTGTAGTTACAATGCGATAGAAAAGAGGAAGGGAATTTGCACTTGACTAACAGAAATCTGATACCAAACCAAAGCCTGGGACTTTCAGATTTACACACTTCAAAGAAATGATGAACTACCCAGTAAGCCTTTTAGAATGACTATAGCCATAAAATATTCACACAAATGCCTTATAAATGTATTTTTTCTCATGTTGGTCTGCAAACTTTGGTGGTCAGTTATGCTGTTCAGAGCTTGAAGTGGGCCAACAAACACACTGCCACATAAACAATGGCACTGTAGGTGAAATCAGAAGCAGGTTTTTGAGAAACTTCAAATAAAAACAGAACACCAATGAACTTTTACATAAAAGAGGGACTTAGCTTCCTAATACAGAAGTAACGTAGGGCCTAAAATAAATGTTTTTCTCTCTTCACAAAGTTCATCTTCTGCCTTCCACTGAGATTCTTGCTTTCACCAAGAATCGGCTTCATTGGCTAAGACCAAATGAAGAGCTAGTTGCGAACATCCTTCTGTTGTCATGTGCCACACAGGCAAGGGGATGCTGAGTGAGCTCCATGCTTAACATTTTTTTCATTTTCTAAGACTAGACACAGAAGACGAGTGACAGAAAGAACCCAAGTGAATGTCTTATTCCTGTAGTGAAATAAGTGTATAATTTGCAGTTGTTGTACTAGAGGAAAGCATCCTGTTGATGGTACCAAATAAAAGGGGACATCTATATCTGGCAAGTACAGTGTGTCTAACAGAAATGTGAAAAAGGCCCTTTTGATCCCACACTCTGTAAAGTGAGACCCAATGAGCAGGTAATGGAGGCTACACACAAGCAAATCAGCAGTGATGTGCAGGATTTGTTCCTGTGAGAGTGGACAGGGCTTTCTGACATGCAAGCACAAGTGAGTGATCCATGAAAACTGCATCTTTGTGAACTGCAGAAGCTGCTAATGCAGCACACGTGTGCAGCCTTTACCATTTGAGTTGATTCCCAAACACATTTGCTGGAGTCAAGATGCTGCTACACATCCACAGTGCAAAGGTAAAACCTTTTTCCCTGGGAATTGTTTCACTTTTAATTTGTATTCCCAAAGCCTTGCTCTGTATGATTTCCACCTCTGCCATTTGCCCTCAGTGGATTCTTCTCTCTCCCCCAGCTTTTGCAATATCATTGCTGTGATCATTGCCCAGCATGATCACACCCAGCATTATCCTGCTCCATTTTATCTTCCTGATTGCTAGTCACAGGAAATTCTCACATGAAGGAGGATTTGTGAAAAGACCGTCATCTCTGCATGCTGCCTCTGACTTGTTTCTTTTTTTTTTTTTTTCAGTTCCTGCCACAGATCCTTGCTGCTCATTTTCAGTTATCTGCTGAATCTAATCCGCATCTTCCCTCTGCTCCTTGACTGAAGGTACCTTCAAAACCACTGCTCAGCATGTAGCAAGGGAAGCAGTTCCATCTTATTACCCTCTCTTAAAAGCAGTAGCTCTGTGTATAATGTTTTCTTCCCTTTTAAATCACTGCTTCCTTTGCAATTTGGGTGGTCCTCATCTGTCAACCCAGACTTTGGAACCTGGGGCCTGCAGAGAACTGATGTTGATGTCACCTCCCCGCCAGCACCAAAGTCACCTGTTCCTTGACCTGGAAAATTTATGTTTGGTATCTTGGTCAGAACCAGTAAATGCCTTTAGCCTGACTGTAAGCACATGTCCATTCCCAGTGAGACAAGAGCTTGGAGGTAGGTGCCGGAGGATTCACCTCCCTGGCCTCATCTCTCTATCTGTCCACCATGAGACAGCAGAAAGACCCACACTTGACTGCAGACTCACCCTTATGCTGTGATTCCTCTCAGGTCAGCTGGGCTGAGTCTCCAGCATCTCCCTGTAAAACCTGTCTGTTTCATCCAAGGATTTGTTAGCACGAGGCAAATAAAAGTGCTCAGCACCTTCTTCAGATAATTTCTATTTTTTTTCCTTCTAAAAAGGAGATGCCACTGATATCCTTTTACCTCCTAACAGTGCAGCCATTGCTGGCAGCCACCTCCTCAGAGCCATTGGTATTTCCCATTGTGGATGTGAGGGGATGACCTTGCTTTTCGGGGTCACGTGGCTTGTAAATGTGGCATGGTGGGCAAATTTGCTTTCCAGCTCCATTTGCATGCTGAATCATACCTCACAGTTTCAGGAAGCTGGGAGTTGAGTAACAAGGAACAAAAAACCTGCTTAATGGGGTGCTCTAGGAACAAATTTTTCCTTGCAAGAAAGTAGAGAAGATGCTGAAATGTGAAATGATCCTCACCATTCTTAGTAGGTTCACAGTGTAGCTGGCCTTTATTTTTAGCTCTCTACCTCTTTTTTGGCCATTTATTATTTATCTCACAGCTTCGGAGAGGTCACTCTTGCTCATCACTCTCCAAACTTTCAGATAGTCAAGAGTTCAGCTCATGCCTTTCCTTGCTTCGATTAGGTATGGTCCAATAATCCTAACTAATGCTGGCAGACTCCCAAAGCTTGGCTTGCTAGAAAATAAGCTTAATGCCCATTATTTTATCCCCAAGGTACTTTCAAGTTTCCAGACAGCTCTCAAATTTGAGATTAGGAGGCATGACCAAGCCTGCTGATTAATTACAAGAGGTATTTTATACATCGGGTTCCATTTTTCAGCTGCTAAGGGAAAGGGAAAACCTCCTCATCTGACAGGAGCATGCCTGTTTGCTCATGTGGCCACTTAGCATGGGAGCAGGCTGCTCTCTCTTTAAAAATCCTCTTAACAAAAATGAAAGATTTTCCAGTATTTTTTTCCTCCTTTCCATGAGAGTTATACCTTAAAATCTCAAGCATTTCATTCTCTTATGTGCATGCATGGGAGAAATTACACCGCCTTTTCTTTAGTGGGAGCCAAGTTCTTTTATCCCAGCCTAGAAAATTAGCTTTGAATTTCTGGTGTCAGAAAGTAAATGTGCCACATCTGCCACAGCACGGAGGACACAATTCAGGGTGAATTCAGAAGGAATTATATTTTCTGGTACGTGTGACCTGCATGAAAGAGGGATGGTTTGTGGTTTACACTGAGCCACCAGCTAGCCCTCAGAAGATTTGCTTTGTTTTTCCTCCCTAGTCTTTTACTAGACAGTGAAGACTTAGTTCAGTATCTGGGCATCTCCAAAATAAAGCACTTTGAACCCATACACAGAAAGCCAGGAGAATTCAAACACCTATTTTTTTTTTTTTTTTCACATCAGATTCTTCTCTACTTACAAGCACTGAGCCTCTATGGAGTAGACTTTATTAAAACCATAAGAAATATCTAACTAATTTGAGGAAACAATGAAGAATGAGCAGCATCAGGCTGAGGAGCAACATGCCCACCCTCATTGTCCTTGCCAGTGGTTCTTCACCTCTACAGCCTGGATGACCACCCAATGAACAAATGTGCTTTTCACATGTTGCTTTTATTTCACTCTATTTAATTTGTTGAAAAAAAGAAAAAACCCCAGCATCAAGTGAGCACAGCCAGAGTTCATCTTCACTGGAGGGAGGATGGGAAAGTCCATTTCCTGCTTTCCATAAAGAGATGCTAACCTGTAGCTCTTGCAGTCACCACCAGACTGTGCTGCTCCCTCACTGCCCCTGTACTGGTGTCTCACTTCAAAATGCTCAGCCTGCCCATGCTGGTGGCCACCTCAGCCCACCCACAGCATTAGCAATGGCATGGTGGGTGTCCCTCAGCACCTGCCAGGTTACCCTCAGAGCTGATGAGGTCCCGAGCTATCTATCCTAAGACAGGTCTTCCTGACTCCCACTAGTACTGACTTCATGGGGTTGGGGCATCCTTCTTCTTCTTGCAGGGGTGCTATCCTTGCATGTGCAGTCAGCACCTGCTGCTTTTCCTCCAACGCACCAGAGAATGCCCCCCCACACACACCTTTCCCAGCAACCCCTCCAGTCCCAGGCTGAGGGAAAAAGGACTATGCCTACAAAGGCTTTATTTGTGGCATTTCTCTAACTGCAACCTAATCCTTTGGGCAACTTCTTGCCACATTTCCCCATGGACAGAAATTTTTAGCTGGGTTGTAAGAACATCATTTTTTCATTAAGTGAATTGGTTTTACTACCAAAGCAAAAGAGGTGGCAAATGAATGACATCTGTTAGTTTCCATCCCTGCATAATTCCCTAATGCTTAGAAGCTTTGAGTGCAGAAGCCAGCAGGGAAGGGGGCAGGGAAGCTGAGCAATGCCATGAAAAATGAAAACTATCTTGATACAGAACATTAGAGTATAATTGAAAGCAGCTGCACTTTTTAATTTAATGCCCACCCTAGATACAAAATGAGAACAGTAGCTTTTGTAATATAATAAAGCCTTTAAAAAGTCCTAACTAAGAGTGAGAATTTAGATACCATTACAGATCAGGTCTGTCAGTGGCTTCTGAAGGAAGGTACCAGAGCCACCTACCAAATGCCAAGTGATGTCATATCCCAACATTTCTAAGAAAAATCCAGTACTAAAAAGCTTAAGACTACAAAAGCTATACAAAGCTGTCCAAAAATGTTTTGAACGAATAAATGTTAAAAGTTAGAGATCTCAAGTGACCAGATTAATGCTCTATGTATAATACTGAGACATACATTTAGACAAATCAAACACCTTAAAAATGAAGTGAAATTAAAAAATTCTTCAAAAACAAATAAACAAAAAATAAACAGACAAAAAGACTGCAGTAAAACGCACACACTTCTCCACTGCCCCTGGCCAGCTATGGACACATATGTCAAAAACCCATGCACTGGAAAAAAAAAAAAACAGTCTGTCCTCCAAAACCAAGTAACAAACTAGATGTGGAAGTCAATGCCAACAAAGACACTGTATCCATATTTCAAGTGGTTTTATGACTGATGATGATAGGTCCTTTCCTGGCTATGAGGAATCGTATAGGAACTAATTTTCTTTCATTTTCCTTGAGCATATAGAAAACAGGGCAATCAAGCATAGATAATATCGTCGGCAAGTGTCTTTTCTGAATATGCAATAGGCCAGCTCTTTAGCTTGTGTATATCAGCATAGCATCATTGCCTTTATACTAACTGAGCATCTGGCCCAATATATTAATGATTTTGGTTTGTGTTCCTTTTTAATAGCCATTCAAAGGTATTCTAGCAAAGAAATCCCCAAAAGAGCTGTCTTAAACCAGCGGACTAAAGCAATCCATCCTATAGTGGAAGAAAGTATCAGAATGTTGTTAAAGGGCTCCAGAAGCAACTCAGGTAATTCAACCTGTTTTGTTTTGTTTTGTTTTGTTTTTAAGAAAAATGGATATTCAAGACATGGTTTATTTTATCTCAGCCAGGATGTGCCTGCCTGCTTGTGCACCCCTAACCTCTATGTATGCATGCCTCTGTATACAAAACAAAATCCAGTCATAGTATTCAAAATCACTTCCAAATATGAGAGGATCATGGGAGTGCCTAAATTAGATGAGCCATCACAGAGCAAGCTTGTGTCTAATCCTTTACTTGGTTTCTTCTATTGATCATAACTATTTCTTTTTTTTTTTTTTTGATACTATCTCCAAACAAAGTCTAAATATAAAATGCTATGCTTGGTGGAGACAGGTGAGGAATCGGGGTGGAGTGTAGGGCTGCTATACTTCTTAACCAGAAACCACTAACTTGATATGTTCTTGTCCATCTCATTGCATCTCAGATCCAAGAGCATGTCCTCCCGCATGCCCTGAAACTTGCCTGTTTGGAAGCCATAGCAATAACGTCTGGGCATAAACCCTTTTACTATTTCATTGGGTATTGAAGCTTGCCTCAAAGATCCACAATTTCATCTTTCTCTCCTATTTATTACCTACTTAACTATTGGCTGTACCTTGGCTCTCTTGTCCTTCAGTCCACTAGAAATTCTTCTGCCCTTAATGAGGTGCCAAAAATGATTGATAATGCCTCTGTAATTATATCTCTGCCTGCTCTTTAAGAACATTCAGGTGAGACTATGTGTCCTTGCTCAATTATGAGCATTTAGTTTGTCACCACGATTTTCTTCATTCCTTTTCACTAAAACAACCAAACAACTGCTTCCTTAATTGTTATCCCACTTTCTCACCAACTGGATTGGAAGTACAGCTCTGAATACAAAGAAACAAATTCTGTGCTTGCACATACTATGTTTGTGCAGCCTCACTAAGGTCAATGGTAAGTGCAAGATGCAAATCAGAGCACACATTAGCCTTAGAGAAATGTACTCCTGTATGCTTCAATCTATTACTCTCATTTAGTATGTCTGGTCCCAAATTAGCTTTGAATCCTGTACTTTCATCTGATGTGCCAGTGTGCAGGCCAAATTTCCATATTAGCAGCCAGAATCTACCCTTTGATGAATGCAGTTTCACTCCTGAAGGGTTTTGTTTGAAGTCCATGCACAAACCAGATGGTAAAGTCAGATTTACAAACCAGGACCTTAATTTTGTGTGCATAGAATGCTCTAGAGCACTGAATTTGCAATGAAAAGACAAAATTGTTTGCTTTCGAGGTAGGTAGAGAAATTGTACCATTTATTCAGATTGTGGCACCTAGGAAAACATGATTACAAATTAAGTCAAAGGCAGGAGTGGGGCTGATAAAACCCATTTTCACTGAAAAGGAAATTTAAAAGAAATGTAGATATATAGGATATCAGAAAACTTATTGTGGGTTTCATCTTCATAAGAGAGTGGTAGAAATTCAAACAGACACAAATCCATTTACTTCAATTTCCCTTGGCTATAGGTAAGAGACTTATGATTGCATCTTTTCTTTTTTTTAAATGAGTATTTGTAAGTGTTAATTGATGTTTATCTCAAATGACTGAAAAATTAAGGTATTGAAGCTGAACAGGGAAAAGAACATGATGTAATTTTACTAAGCATCAGGTTTAGTTCTTAGGAACTCATTAGGATTCTTTGCATCAACTTTAGTGCACAGAAGCATCCATGCAAAAAAATGTGTCCATGCATAAACATACAAAGATGTATGTAGTGGATTCTTCATCCTGGTATTACAGAGGCTTCACTGATCATGCCTATCCCAAGATATGTATTCCCAAGATGGGTCATCTCACCCAGTTTTAAACATTTACGACATAGACTTCTATAATAACCAACTTACTGTAGTCTCCCTCCAGCCAATGGAGTGAGACAGGCGTGGCCTGTCACTTAGGCATCACTTCCAAAAGAGGAGGAATCATCCCCTAAAGCGTCTCTTTCCCTCCTACTTGGGAGAGAATTCCTCATTCTTGTTTTCCTCCCTTATCTCCTTTGCTCTTACTAGCTCAAGGCTACTGGTCTCCTTCTTTTCTTCAGCTCAAGACTACAATAACTGCATTTGGTCAAAGGATCCCTTCAGAGCTTTCCTTCTCTGCACGGATCATGTGAATTTGATCTAAAATCTGGGCTGATCATATAGAGATAACATTTTCTTTGGTTGTTTCAGAAACCCGGTCAGGGTAAGAGGAAACATCTGGACAGGAAAGTAATGGTCTTCTTTTTTACGGTCTTACCTAGGGGGAGAATAGGAGTGTTAAGAGATAAAAGTACAGTTGTTAACACCCTTGCTGCTATTCTAAAAAGGCATCACTATTACAGTATGTCCAGCTGTTTCTTCTGGCTCAAGCATAATGAAATGTGCAAGAGTTCGTTTGATTGATCCTTTGCTACACCCTTTTAAGACCTGTTTTTGCAGTTCAGATGGCGCATTATGAAGAATGGCTACAGTTTCACTGCCGTCATTATTTTATCATAAATTCAACCACATCATCCAGCAACTGGGTTTCCTGATTTGGATTCCTGTAGGTTTTCAAGGTTCTTTCAACCTATCAGTCAAACTCATGTCCACACCCAAATCTGTTTTTCCTGGCCACCAGCACAGATCATTACGCATCCCATACTTCTGCCCCAGGCACGTCCCTAAGCTCCCTTTCTATCCTAAGCTGGTTATCCCAGCACAGATGAACTCTGCAACTATTTTAACTACCCAGTCAGTAAGCAGAGATGGCTTTAAAAATGGCACCAGTGTGAATCTTGGACATACCATTTTTTCCCCCTAGAACTGGAGAAAGCACATCAAACTATCATTATTGATTTGAAGGATGCCATCCTGAAAACAGTATGGTGCTATGCAAATCACTATGCATAAGCAGGGGGACTACTTTCAGTTTGGTAATTTTTGTGATGATGGCAATGAGCTTTGCAGCAGTCATCCATGCTTAAAACATAAACACACTTATACTAGACACTGAATAGGAGTGGTTAGATGTTTTCCAACACATCCAGTGATCTTGAAATGTATAAAGAAAAGACAGAATGTTTTGTTCACATAAAGCCAGGCCTATGAAGATGCTATTTCAGGGTAGACATTTTAAATACTCTATTTATACACAAGTCGGGTGGTGTTTTTTCATCTTTTTTTAAGTATAGAAATACCCAAATGAACATTGAAACTTTTAAACCACTTACTAATGCTTTCTTTATCCACTTCAGTTCTTGTTCTTGAAGCAGACATCCCAGGAGATGGGAGATCCATTCTTGCATTTTTTGAAGAGATTTAGACACATCTGAGAATAAACATGAAGAGCCAGTACATATTAAACGGGTGCTTACTACATCTTCAATAAAGGCAATAATTTTCTGGAGCATCTTAGCCAAGAAGGCCAAATTGTTAGAAACTGAAGAAATTCCAAGTAGGAAGAAAAAAGATACACACTCATAACAGTACAATAAATTCTCCCCCACTTTTCCACACAGTCTGAAACAACTACAAGCTACCTTAAGTTTGTTTGCTTCTGTCCATAACACCCACACAATTACTGCAGGTCCCCTGCATTACAGTAGCTAATGAGGTGCTGATAATGTATGTTCAGCAAGCACCACTTCACTGAATGTGAGCTTTCAGGTCCTCCCGCTCTGAGGCCACCTGCACAGGGAAGGTGGCTGCCCAGGGCACAGCTCTATCACCTGCTTCTGGGCATCCCCTTGGCCTCTGGTATTCCAGTGATGCTGCCACTGCAGCTCTGTGGACTTCCCAGGCTGGAGTCCTCTGTGAGTTATTAGCCTGTATAGATATATTTTGAAGTGCAAACATAGAATTTTCTCTCTGCTAATTGCAGAATATTTAGCTTTTGGCAGATTGTTGCTGCAAAACAGGCTGTGGAAACATTAACAGTAGAGTAAGTAGCACTGAAAAGGCAAGCGTATTACCCTCAAAAAATAGCATGTTATTCAGCTATCCATATGACTGAGATGTTTAACTTCAACGCTTTCTTGTTTTAATTAAACATGCCCTATTCTTTCTTTCAGGAAGAGAATGTCAGCTAAGAAGCATAATGATAAAAAAAAAAAATTAATTATTCAGATTTGCTGAGGACAAAGGAAGATTTCTTTCTTAGTCAATTTACAGTGAGTCAGTCTGTCAGGGCCAAGAATTAGCACTAAGTGAAAAGAAACCTGAGTGGGTAAATAACAGGAGTAACAGGAACACCAGCAAGGGGAACTCAAAATGCCAGGAACATAAATGCTCTTCAGGTGTTTTTGTTGTTCAGACTGGCTGGAAAATGAAAGCGGTGCACTTTTTCTCCAGGAACTCAAAGTGAACCATCTATCCTTGCCACATAACTCATGCCAACCTTATTCTCAAGTCCTAATCTTAGGCACATTAAAATGAATAAGGTCTTTTCATTCACATCAGTGAACACTGCATCAGACCCTCTGTCCTGAGGAACAGATTTTGAGGAGAGAACTGCTCCTGCTGGTTGAGATACCTGGCTTTGTTTTGGACCTAAAGTTTTCTAGTGCTAGTGGGACGTGGATATTTGAACTGCATATCTTTCTTCAAGGCTACATGTTTCTAGTGTGTTTTCCCAATCAACATGGAGAGGACCTCTCCGTTTTTAACAGGGCAGTGTTTTTTGGTGTGAGTAGATATCAGTTATGTTGGAAGTTGGATACAGAAAGGATACAAACCAAAACTAAAAAAATATTAATAAAAAATTCACAATCAAAATTGTAATTGTGTTACATCGTTGCTGAGAATCAGGTAATTCAATCCAACATTCCTAACATGCCAAAATCAGCGCCATATCTGGGAAGAAGGCTTCAGCTATCACTGGTAAAATTTTATACCCATTACTACTCTTTTATTCTTATTTTCCCTGTTGTCCTTTATTGTGGTATCAGATGTTCATTTCATTGTGGGATTACAGAATTCATGCTAAGGTTGGAACAGCTCAAAATCCACAGGAATGACACTTTATAGTTAAAGTAAGACAGAATCAAAGACATAAGAAACTGATATCCTTATTTTGATCATGGTAAAATACAGACTAAATACTCATGTGGAGAACTCAGAATCTGAATAGCCTGCTATTGCCCAAATTATACATGCTAGTACAATAGCAGATTTGGCGGAAGTGTTTCTGTTTCTTGAACTGTAAATGTCTCTGTGCATATGGAATTACCCCTGCTAAATCAGATGATTGGAAATATATTTAAACCCAACCACACTTGTGAGTGATTCTGATTTTATGTTGGTACAGATGCATCAGCAGATGCTTATTTTTAAGGATGAGCTATTGTAGTTAAGGAAAGAAAAAGAATACACTACACAAATAAAGCCATACATGACAGACAATAAGCTATATTAGAAAAGGTCAGATGATGATATATCCTGGACGTGTGCTGAAATCTCCAAATACCTATTCAGATATTAATCAAGTAATCCACACAGGAGACCCTTGGCTCTTGGCTGTTACGCTTGGCAATACAAACTTGGTAACTCAGAGAGAGTATTTCTGAGGGTCAGATGCTCGCTCCCTTCACATTTCTGCCACAAGCAGCCAGTCCTACTGAAGGCAGAGACCAGAGCCACATCCAGTGCTCTCCATTGCTCCTCTGGCATCTGGTTATGCTTAGCTGGCAGTCACCTTGCAAATCAGGTGGCTTCTGTCAGCCCTTTCAAGAAATGCAGGAGCTGGAGATTTGAAAGGGAAGGCAGCCTTTTGTATCCACTCCTGGAGCTGAGGATCCCTTTTGGAGTTGGGCAGAACTTGTCTTCTCAGTAAACACTCTTTTAAACATCATCATCTTGCTCTCAAAAAGGTTGCCAAAGTGATACATGTGTGCATGGCATTCAGAGGAAGATAGGATCTTACCATTAATCACCTCATTTAAAATGGAAAGTATCTTCCTTATGCACAAGAGGATTTTTGCCTTGGTCAGGGACAGCCCATAGGTCTCCCGTTAGCATTTTCTGCTCAATTAGTTCTTTCAAGGGATTACTGAACCTACACAGATATTGTGTAATCTAGGTTAAATCAGGAAATAGTATAATAAGAAGTAGTTACACAGGGAAGGGAAGTCAAAAAAAGCAACAACAGGAACTCAGAAAATATAAGGATATAAATGAAAAGACAGGTGCTATCTTCAGTCACATAACGTGATGGGGACTCAGTAATTGACCTAAAAATAGAGGTGACTAAAAGAAAACGCTCTGAAAAGCGCAGTAGAGGCCATAACCTCAGACAGTGTAATTCAACATACTTCCTCAGAAATCAGTACAGAAGTGAATAACTACAGCAGAATAATAAGGACTTACATATTTATAGAAGAAGTGGCAAAAATAGCACTTGTCAGAAAACATTACTCAAAGCTACAGAAAAAAAGCTTATTGATGTAGACCACATTCTGTGAACAGAGCTGTGATTACTACATTATGCTTACAGTAAAGGCAGTCGATGCAGAGGCTAGGTTAATTTTAAATACAAGTTAAGCAAGAAACATTTGGTAACTATGATACAGATGGTAACAATCCTAAAAAAGAAAGGATCATGTTTATATTTTCCTCCATGACAGTATTTTTGGAATGACAATGGCTAAATCAGAACAAATACTTAAGTGGATCATGTTGGGCTGGATATATATCTGATCAGATTTCAAACTTTGCCAGTTTTGCCTTGGATATAATTATCTCAGGCTCTGTAGAATTACTGAAGGAATGTTACTTATCAGAAACAACTGCTGATTTTAAAAGATGGGCATTCCACACCAGTCTATGGACAAAAGGACACCAAAAGGCCATCTCAGACAATCTAAACCTGAATTTCATCTCTCTTGCTTTGAAGTGAGATATTAGATCTCAATTTTTCCCAGTTTCAAAACAGCCCTGCTGAGCTTCTTTTGGATCCCATCCTGGGCGATTTCACTGTTTTGAAATCTTGAGAGACAGAATAGATGAAGAAATGCTAGTTTTCTCTTTGGTAGATTTTTTTTTTTTTCACTTGAATAAAAATGTTTCATAAAGTAGGAGAAATTCAGCTCCAAGAGGAGTAAACAGAAGGAGAAGCATACTTTCTGGCTGGTGTCATGCCATCCAAGAATACTGCTAACTCTGTGGTTTAATCACTGACATTTTATGCAATGGTCTATAATTAAAAGCAGAGCTTTCACCCGAAATGCATCTTATGCAAGCAACATATGTTTTCTGTAATTCAGCTTAACTGTTCTGACCAAGTGAAGGAGTAACTTCATTCCTGGAGATGAGACTGGACCGTTTCCTTGGCTTCAGGAAGCCAAGCTCAGCATTATCCTTGCCACCACTGTAAAGAGAGAGAGCGATGCCCTTGTTGTTGCAAATCAGTGTAGTGCTGTGAACTTTCACAGTACTGCACAGATTTAAGCCCACTGAGACTGTGACTCTCGTTTAAGCAGGAGCATTTGACTGCTGGGACTTCATGCTGCACGAGGATAATTGCATCCAGAAGTGGTTTTCTCCCACAGTGGCTAAATGCAAAACGCTGTAGCGCAGTCAAACCCTTGGGTGCCTTTCTGGGTCATTGCATCCATTTTACACATTCATAGGTGAGCAGCCTTGTATAAACCATTGCAGAATGGTGTACGTTAATACAATGGAGTAATGATAAATAGTAGAAAGTGCTCTATTTTCTGTTTTAATAATTCTGCCCAGACTGAGGAGTAAATCGATAGCACAAAATCGCACTGTTTAATTCAAACTTTTAATAGCTTTGAAATATGTTTATTCACAAAATAGAGTTCCAGCCTTCCTGAAGACAAATGAAATCTGTATGGGTGTATTATTTCTAGAGGACTAGCATAGCCAGGAAGTGTTATGGAAGCATTATGGTTATTGGCTTTAAATGGAAGCCAACACATTTTTAAACCAGGTAAACCAACAGCTTTGATTCATTATACTTGATTTGCAGTTGAGTAGGCTAGAATGAAATAAAACTAACATGTATGCCTTTAGGTTATTAATATTATTAATATTAATATTAAGATATTTTTTCAAAAGAGCAGTATGGTAACATACACAGTTTTCTTCAAGCAGCAGAGCAAAAAAAAAAAAAAAAAGGCAAGAAAATTTCAACAATATTTAGAGCTGTTTGGAAAACATAACTTCTCCGGAAGAAAAAATAAATAACTTCTTTCACATCATTTTGAACGAGTTCTCCTCAAATGCTTGGAAATGTCTTTCAAGAGCCAAGCAGAGACTTGGCATCAAGTTGAATTCTGTGCTCCAACATCATGAAACACCATTCAATAGGAAAACATAATAATAACCTTTCTTGTAATATTTTCCTTTGGTTTGTTTTGCCCAGAAATGTCCTAAGATTTTTTCATGTTTTCCTTTTTACCTGAAATACTCTGCTGAAACTATCTGTGACCCAACTACCTTGTCATCCATCAAATGTGTCATCAGCTGACACTGAAAAGATTACAGGATAGTACCAAGTGCTAATGAGAAGTCTGATATGCAGCAAAAATATATCGATGGTTTGATTATTTATATTTAAACATTTTACAAATATCTGAAACCATGCAGCTAGCCTCATACTCTGTCACCACCTTTCTTTTACTACATCCTATTAATGTAGCACTTTGTTCTAGTCTTGTCTAGAGTGATTCTGTACATACATACATGAGTATACTTTGCCTTCTGTGCCCAAGAATCTTTCTGTTCCTCACTGGAAACTCTGCTTTTAACCTTGTAAGCAGTCATGAGAAATGAGCTGAGGATCTCACAGTGACATAGAAATGCTAGGAAAGCCTCACAGCATATTTATTTCTCTCCTGGTAGAGGCAGAGGTGTCTAAGACTCTGCAGTGATAAAAGATTGCAGAGTAAGTCTGTGGCAATGCACCACATGATTAGCAAATCTGTGCAAACTTGTTTGGTTAACAATGGGAAAACTCTTTCTGGCTGTTTTGTGAGAAACATCACAGTTGGATTGTTTGAAATCCCACTTATTACTTATTTACCAGACTTTGTGTTCTCCTTTTTGACAAAAAACCCTGTCTTCAATATTGACATTGGACTAGAACAAGGTTACCTAACGAAGTGGCCAGCAGAATTGGGGATGTTTTGAGACAGGCTCTTGAAACAAAAAGTTGATTAGTAACCAGTGTTCTGCACTGGTATCAGTGCTAAGATCATGATGAATACTATTTGCTCTCAAAAGTTGAAAACACTGCATTCATTTAAACAACAACAGCATTGTTTTAGCTGTGATGATACAAGGCCCCTGGCAAGGTACGTGGGAGGAGCTGACGTTTTTGTAGGCCAACTGACATAACTTGGAGAAAAACAAACAATTATTTCTGCAGTTTCTGCAGTTTGCAAAAGCTTGCCTGTTGGGCTCCCCCCNTCAGCTATATCCACAAGTTTAAGAAATGACAGTTTCCACTTTTATTACAGGCACACTAACAGGGGAGAGAAAGTGCAAATGTGCTTGTAGACTTAGAAAAATGTAAGATCTTTGATAATTTAATTCAAAACCAAACAACCCACAGAAATCCTTGTGTGAACTTAGGTATTTTTATGGCAGATAGAAATGATCAAGAAGGACATATTGCATTCCTTTTTATGTAAAGTTTTGCACTTGCTTTGCTCAGCTGCACACCTGTAACCAGCAGTGGAGAACCTTAGCAGATGTTCCCAACATTGACAGGTCTTAGCTGAGGGAGAACAGTTTAGATAGCTGGGTATATTAGGGGACTATGTAATACACAGTTTATTTTAAAACTAAGAATCTGCCGTGGAGTATAGGTTTTCTTTTGTTTCCCTAACCTTTTTTCCCAGGATAACTACAAAAACAAGAGAGGAAGGTGAAATAGGAGACTCATACAGTATGTAACAGGCCTTAGAAGTTTGTCTCTGAGCAAACAAGCCATTCTGTCATCAGCTACTTTTGAAGAGCTTGTAGATGCACAAATTGATCTTCATGCTGAATTCAATGGGCAAAATGGAAGCAGTTCAGTATGTTACATATTTGTAAAGCTAGACGTTCCTGGCCAGCTGGTTAATGTAGACTCCATTAGGATATGATCTGACACCAAGACCTTCGGTTGTAATGAGCAGCCAAGCATTCAGATACTCTGAACCCTTAATCCTTGTTTGAGTCATTCAAGTAAACGTAGGTTTCCCCTGGAGACAGCCCAGAAAAACACAATCCAAAAGCAGTGTCCTCTCTTTAAAAGTGGATATTAGCAAGCTGTCTGCCTTTTAGAGGAGTTCTTTAAGTCTTTTTCTCACAGCGCTGGAGCTTCTCTAATCACATGCACAAAAGGTATAGTTACCATGTCTCATATAGTTACCATGTCTCATTTAGAAAACAACACCCTCAAAGCATGCAACTCCTTTTCCAAACATACTTCCCCTCATTATGGATTTGACATGAATAAAGAAGAAAGACCATTTTGCCGAGCTTGGATTTGCATGTATCTTCAGAGTGCTCCCCAGACCTTAGTCCCTACTGGGGGCTTGTCATTGCTCTGTACTGATCCACTCTTGCTTTCAGCAATGCAGGAAACAAACAAACAAACAAGCAAACAAACTGAATTGAAAAGGGAAGGAACATTTGACACAAACATCCTCATACCTAGAGGTGATCCAGGGGATGAGCATCTTACCATCCCCATGCGCAGTGGGGAAGGGTCAGGGCAATGAGGCAGGAGCAGCATCAGCTCTTGCTGACAACCAGGTTGATGGTCACCAGCACTGCCTGGCAGAGCCCAGGCTGCACCTTGCCCTAGCCCCAGCTGGAGCCAGAAAGAGCAGTTCCTATCTGCTTGATTCCTGCTCCACTGGCAGGAGTATACCCATAGACACTCACTCAGCAACTGTGACCACCATAGCTCCTGGGTCCAGCATACAAAGCAGGGGTCCTGGGCTTGGCTCCACTCTCCCAGGCTGCCCTGCACTTTTGAAATGAAGACTTACTTTTATTATTTAAAAGAAAGCCACTTTGATTTCTGTCCTTTACCTTCTTCCTAAACAGGCATTTATAAACTTATGATCTTTATTAAGAAGATCCTAAAGGAACATCGTTCTTTAAGACAAGTTTTTAATCCCCCCTAACTTCCAAAACAATCTGAATAATGCAGTTCTGAATCTCCTCATTAAGGCCAGATTTATAAAACTTAATCAAATTTTTGCTTGAGGTTTTGTAAATCTGGTCTTAATTCAGATACTTAAAGCTGGAACACAAATCAGCTTGGAACTTTGGGAAATGAAAATAAATTAAAGCAGCAGATAAAACCTGTACACCAAATACTCCTTCCATTGTAGCTGATATGAGAGAACATATATATTTTGTATGGAGCTTGTCTCCCCCATCTCTTTGGTGGATAAATTGCAGCTGCTGGATAGAGAACAGATGAAGAGTATAAAGCTAAAATCTTCCTGATTTTATTTTACTTTTACCTTAGACCTATCTGAAATACCTTGAGTTTAGTCCTTCAGTCTTTCCAAGCCTTGATAAAGGTTATGTCAATTATGTTTATTTTGAGTTCTTGCATCTTCTTGAAGAAGCAACGTTGTTATTAAAGAATTAAAGATCTCTTTTATCTGATGTTAATTAGTCACTGAAGAGAATTACATGCTAGCAGAATTTGAGATAGTCTGAATTAAAAAACTTTTCCTGTCTCTTATTAAACATCATCTCAGTTGGCTGCGGTGATTCACTTCACTATTTTTCCAGTCACTGTAAAATTTTGCAGTCCCGGTAAGACTTCCATTTCAAAAGTGAAAAACGGGCAAGGGGTGGTGGTGGGGGGTGGGGAATAAAACTGAACCATCTGTTTTCTGAACACCTCTCCAGGCATCTTCTATATATCTTTTCCTTTACAGGTGACCTTTACCAAGGTACATTTGTCTAAAAGTTGAGCAACACTCCTGTATTTCATCTGGAGTTTCACAGTCTTTGTTGATATCACACACGGCAGCAGACAGCTCTCCCATCCATAACATTCAAGTTTAAGAATGATGAGGTCCGAGAAGAGGCAGGCAGCAGGCAACAAGGGTTTACATTTAAAGTACTGGATTGTATTTCATGGAATTATAGTGATAACAGCCCTAGAGAAATTCTCATTTCCTTGATGATGATAAGGATCATAGGTAGAGTTGGCAACTGTATCTAAAACAAGTTGTATATGCCTGCAAAACAAGGTTATTTTTAAATGCAGAATGACTGCTTGCAAACTATTCCTCTGTAAATTCCTCACAGAAGCAAAAGGCATAATAGTGGGGTCATAACCACTAGAGTTAATTCACCTCTGGTTCAGAATTATGGTTTTTACATTAAGCCAAAGCCTGAGACTGCTATTTTAAATGATGTGTAATTTTTTTAAATCTTGTTGGGTGAGGGAGGTACCTCCAAAGTGGTAGGGAGGTATGTCTTGTGTCAACTGAAGAACATATTTGCATTTTAGCATGAAAGGTACAGCATCTCAATTTTAGAAACTTGCTAATCAGACCCTGTTCCCTGGCAAACAACATGAATTGAAAAAAAGTCTAGGGAAGATTTAGCTATAACAACATGCCACAAAGGGGTGAGAGAGAAAGAAACTGGGAGAAAAATATCAGAAAATACAGTTCAGTACAAGTCATTTTGCACTCACAAGATACCACTCACCCTGCCAAATACATACCTATTCATACACACACAGATAAACATATATGCATGTATATTCAGATGGACTAATTCCTACACTGTCAGTTTTCCAGAGGATAGCAACAGTAAAACTAACAAGGTCGTAATAGGCCTTCTGAATGCACACAGACTTCTGACTTTTTCTGCCTCCATGTCTTTGTGGCATACTAGGATGCTTTTACAAGAAGAAGGAGCAGAGACTCAGATCTTCATCTGCCCCTGCTACTTTCTAGTTAGATTATAACTGCTCTTTACTAGCCTTGCTTTACTGTCCTTGCAGTGCAGCAAATGACATTTTTAATGTTGTACCAGATTACTCCGGGGAAAACAAAAACAAAAACAAAAACAAAAACAAAAACAAAAACAAAGTCCTATTGGCCTTCACAGACTTTAGGCTACAAGCCAGGAGTGCTGCTGCCTTTAAGGTGGGAGAGGAATTCATGTAGATGCTCCTTGTCCTTCTATGCACTGATGAAATTGTATGACCTTTTCAATATTCACTTGCAATCATAATTAAAATGAGATTCTCTTTGTTATCTACCAAGCCTTGAAGCTTTCATCATTGGAGTGGAAGCACAAGTCCTTATTCTTCTTGTTCTACTTAGCCCTGACAGCTTAAGTTTATGCAGAAAGAAACTTGTGCCAACCCAAGCCCTTGCATCATTATCTTTTCCTCTGATTGGACCTTCTAGGCACAAACGAAGTAGGAAAAACAAACAGCTTTAAACCAGCTGGACCAAGCATTTCCCCCATATTACCCCAGATTTCCTTCCCTCATGCTCAGTGAAGATGCTGTCAGTTAGAAGTGTGTTCTGTAAGAGGACCTTCCTCATGATAAATGAGACCAGCTCCTTTGATTTTAGTGGAACTACATTAAACTTCTGCATGTAAGGATCTGACCCTCTTCTCTCTTCTATCTGCTTATAAAGCGGTGCAGCAAGGGTACGTGGTCTCCCAGAGTATGAATTTTTTAAAAGGACAGACAAAGCAAGGAGAAGTATGAAAGGGATGACTTGATTTATATAGACTGCTCCCTCCTTCACTACATCTTCTCTGTGTTTCCAAAGACATGTACGACTGGTTTAAACACCCTTCTGTGGGAGAGCAGAGCACGGACATTATTTACAATCCACTGCCTGGAAAGAGAAATAACTCTCCTCTTTGGACTTGATGAGGGTCAGGCAGGGAAGAGCCAAACATCAGCCAAGCTGCTGGGGTGGCAACGTGGCTGTGGCTGATTGACTCGGCAGCCACCGCAGAGGCTGGCACCTCTTCTCTGCCACCCTGCTTGTTGAGAACCAGCCTTGCAGTGGCTGGGAGCAGGGCTGGCAGTGGGATGTCCCCTACTGACCCAGTTCCCATGCCAAGGAGGCCTCAGAGCCTGCAGCTGGTGAGGGAGAAATCCCCTGGCCAGGCCAGGTAGGACTGGGCAGCTGATCTCCTTCATCAGGAGCACAAGCATCCTAACATCCATCTCTCCCAGCACAGTCTTGCTCCCAAACAGGAGCTGTGGCAGTGGTGTTATGGGAGGTGGAAAACAAGATACAGCATCAGCAAGGCTCATGGGGAGTGAACGGGGGAACTCCCTCCACATCCCCCTTTCCCTTCTCAGCAGCTCTCTGAATGAATGAATTGCTCCCCACACAGAGTATCCTCACCAGGTATTTGTCTTACCTCAGCCTTTCCCACTCTTTCCTCCCCTCCATGTAGAGAGCTCAGGGATTCTCCCATATACAGATTACCAGGTTACAGGGTTTTTTTTTTTAATTTTTTTTTCTGGCTTTTCCAGGCATTCCCATAACCTCTTGCATCAAATCAACTCCTCTTTTATCCACCCCAGCTAATCCTTTATCTCTGGAAGCAGCACTAGGACCAAATTCCCACCACCCCTCACCCTGCCCAGCTGCCTGACCACTTCTTTCTCATAGGAGATAAAGTCTACACAAGGAAACATGCAACGTCTGACAGACAGGCAGATAGTTTGCTGTGCCCACATCGCCACTAAAAAACACGGAGAACCCCTGAGTGTAGCTGTCAGGTGAACAGCGCATGTTTTGTTCAGAGACAGGTGTCCCATGGTTGGGCAGGGATGCATGCAGAACCTGGCTGACTCCCAGCCTTGGGGAAGTGGCCCCAGGTGAAAGTGTCCTGGAAGGCTCAGACATGACATATAACATGCAGTAATTAACTGAGTCTGCATTATGGCAATGATAAGTAATGATTTAATTATTGTGCCTTCATTTTTACAGAAAAGGTTCCAGTGCTGGGCAGCTAAGAAAATAGAAGACTTTTAAAATAATCGAGAACATTTTGTATCAATACTGGAGTAGCACACAATCATGGTAAGCACCTGCTGAACCTCTCCCCACCCACTCCTACAAGCCTGTGGATAGCTTCCCCAGGATATTGCTGCCACTGAAGCCCATCATCTGTATATGCACTAACCCACAATGAAGGGCATTTTAATTCCCACTCTCCTACCAGCAAGACTGAGCTGATTCAAACGAGACTGCACCCATGCAAGTACACACATGTGTGTGGACAGGAGGCTGGAAGAGCTGAAGTCCACAGGTCATGGACCAATGCAATTTTCCAGAAGGGGTAATAACTGGTATTTCAAAGCAAGTTCATCAGGAACAGCTTCATCAGGCATGCAGTGAGGGGTGCCATCTGCCCACTCTCCAAATCATCAGCCAGATCATGCAGCACCTTTCGCAGGCTTCTTTTCCGTTTGTACTGAAAAGCTGGTTCTCCTTTGTACTCCATCCAACAGCTGCAGCAGAAAGAGCACGCTGTCAGACACCTAATGCTGCACTCACATACCGTGAGCAATCACCCATATGCCTCTACCAGCTGAAGCTGACTGCCACACCTTTAGTCATCGCCATGTTATGTCATAACAAATCTACTAGTATCACAAGGGAAAGCATTTCTACACTGATTAAAGACTTGCGTGCAGGATTTTCCAAATGCAAAGTGTATTTAATCATTGCATTTCAGTGGGTTTTCAGCAAAAGCAGCTCAGCTATGTATGACTCACTCTTCTGAGCCCAAACCATTTGTTCTCTGTGTATGGCATCTACTTATTGAGGCGGTCAGGGGCCAGGCATGAAATGTGTGTCAGGTCTCCTCAGGTCCACAATTACATACCACTGTGTTTTTAATTGAGGTAGTTTCCATGAAAGACCTTTCCTCCACCCCCTCAGGAGAGCCTGAAAATTCAAAGCTTGTTTCTTCCAAGACAACTTTTTGCTCTCCTCCGCTGTTCATGGAGGACACAATGGTGCAGAACAGCAGTAATTGCGGGCAAATACTGGAATACAAGCATTTAAATGGCGGTTATTTTCGAGAAGCCTGCTGATTCCAGCAGTTTTGCTATAAAGTAACTTTCTGGGTGATGCTGGATGAACCCATTACTGAAAGCTAATAACATGCAGTCAACCTGCTTAAATACCATTTTTTTTTACACTGAAAAAGCCTACAATCATACACATTCACTTGCAGATTCCAGAGAGGTCTATGTACAGCCAGATACAAAAAGGCACCATCTGTCTTTTATCACACAAGCAATAAAAAGTTAAGACAATTGTCACAGTTGTTGGCCACCAGTATAAGGAATGGCAAGTCCCTCATTGCCACTATGAAGTCTCAGGGTGCACCACTGCAAAACTGTGTGATGCTATTATTTAGAGGTGAAACCCACATTAATCTCTGAAGTACAAAACCAACCACCATAATAGTCACCCAGTTCACTCTGTGAATAACTCATTTATTGGAGAAATGCTGATCCCACTGAAGGCAATGGCAAAACTTCTGTTGTCTTACATGCAGCCTAGAATGCATTTCTGGATTTGGGGAGGAAGTCTGCTAACAAAGACAGCATAACATCAAGTTGGGCCATGAATTTTGGTACATCATGATTTCAGAACCCAAGATAGAGATTTCTTTCATTATATAAAAATAATTTTCAGCTTTCCAACTTGCATCTAATATGATGCTTCCAACTATATTTTCAGAGTTGCCACAGTTTTTAGAAGAGAAATAAATGTTTTAAGGTACTGTAGACCTTGCCTGTTGAAAGAATACCTTTATACTTTACCCGGCCCATCTAAACAGATCTTTTTCTGCTACAGAACTTCAGAAATAATAAACTCCACATTGTCCATTTATTGATCAGCCATTTAAAAAAAAAATTTTTTTTTGAGTAGACACGTATCTCATTTTCTGTGTAAAAAAATCCTACTATATTCATCAGTTCAAGAATCTTGTAAAAAAAAAAAAGAGAGAAAAGAACAAATCTATGCTCATCCATGCATGTATTTCCCAGTGAAGTCTACCATTCATAACAATAGGAAACAAATTTTAATAAACAAAAACAAGCTTGTTGAAGATTAAAGATCTATGACAGGTGCATTAGAAGGTTATTCAACAACAAAGGTAATATTAAACAACAAAAGAATAAAGACAGGGGGAAAATTCTAACATTTTGACTATAACTGAGAGGTGGTCATACACCCTGTTTTTGAAAATCAAACTGGCTATGCTGGCGTTGTGCAGTGCTGGAGAGTCTGATGTCCCACAATTAACTTGTGTCATTCTGTAGAAAAGTAGCCATGAAAAAAAGGAAAAAGAGGAAGGGAAAGGGAAAGAAAAAAAGGTAAAGGTAAAGGAAAAGAAGAAAAGAAAAAGAAAAAGAAAAAGAAAAAGAAAAAGAAAAAGAAAAAGAAAAAGAANTCCCACAATTAACTTGTGTCATTCTGTAGAAAAGTAGCCATGAAAAAAAGGAAAAAGAGGAAGGGAAAGGGAAAGAAAAAAAGGTAAAGGTAAAGGAAAAGAAAAAAAGAAAAAGAAAAAGAAAAAGAAAAAGAAAAAGAAAAAGAAAAAGAAAAAGAAAAAGAAAAAGAAAAAGAAAAAGAAAAAGAAAAAGAAGAAAAAGCCCTGTGGTGGTAAGCAAGCAGCTGTCTAGGATGCTGAGCTGTGGTGTACCTGCTACAGGTGGTAACTGAGTCACTTCAAGAGGGTTCACAGACATCATCCAAACAGCACTTGGCCTAAAATAACGTGGCTGTCAGTGTTGAGGTGGAAATCCAAGCATGCTGCTCTCAGGGTGATATTTCCCAGGTACAGCATGTCTCAAAAGACCAGAAGGATGGAGAGAGAAAGAGAGGGAGAAGACATGCAGAGAGCACAGCTGGGGGACTGGGGAGAGTGCCTGCAGCTCTGCTGCTTTCCTGGGTGTCAGAGGCTCTTGTTGTTAGTGACTGCACCAAGAAAGGGGTAAGAGGTTTTGTCTTCTGTAATAGCAACCAGAACCGTAGCTCCTGAAATAGGGGAGCAAAAAGATGTGTGGGTTGCCCCTTATACAGCCACATTAAGAATACTAAAAGCAGTATCTACCTGAGAATCTGAAATCTCTCCAGCAGGATCTTAATTCAACAACAACTCTTTTACTTTGCCACTAAATTTAATTAACTGGGTACAGAAATATTGTCCAGAGAGCTTATTTGTTACACTCACAGTCTTTCTTTCAGCCAACGTGATATGCTCCTGTGTTCTCTGTTGCCGATAGCTCCATTTATAAGAGTCCTTGCAGAAAGCAAATGTTAATCTGGCTTAGGTAGAGAAATGAAAAATTGGTAAACCATGAAATGCAGTGTTGAGCACAAAGCTAATCCTCAAAGGAAGAAACAAGAATAGGTTGTGCTAGTTTTTGTTGTTTTTTTTTTTAACTCTTTTTTTGTCCGGCTTTGATGTATGAGGAGGACCTGAAAGTTCTGGATTTTGTTTTTCCTTCCCATTTTTTTACTTGCTTCTTTATATGTATAACTTTCAGAGCACATCTGAAAGAGTATGGTCTTATAGCCACACCTATGTAAGGAAAATTATAATTTTATATGTATACCTATTTTTTTTTTAATGCAAACATACAAATAGACCTTAGTACAGACAAGGTTTAACTAATATGTTAAAATTTAGTTGTCTTTTTAATACTGGTACTGTTAGGTCAGATTTGCTTTTGAAGACCTGGCTCTGCAAATAAAGATGGAGCTATAAAAAAGACTAGCAATCACAAACTTCAATGATGAGACAGGGACTAATAATTACAAGGGATAAAGATATCTAAACAGACTGTTCAACACAGATTTTTTTTCCCCTTCAATGCCCAGTTTAATCTGCTGCTAACAGGCTTTGGAAATTGCTGTGTCTTTATGAATCCTACATGCAAACTGCCCCACTGAACCAGCAGGATGCTCACAATGTACATTTGAAACCTCAAAGCAGCATTAAAAATAATACAGATGTTTGAATTCCCAAATACTTAACTGCTTCTCAAATTTCCCTGCAATAGGGAAAGCTTAAAAACATTAATTTTTCTTTCTGGAGCTTTTGCTGGCTTTAGCAGCTGTATTCAGATTCACAACCATCTCAAGAAAACTCCTCTAAGGGGCATAACTATCTCCTAGGAGAAAAACATAGCCAAACACACTGCAGTGCCAAAAACCTACTCATTAACAAGTGCAGAAGGGAGAACAGATACAGGGACACTAGTCACGTTTCCACTCTCCAGCTTTTACAAACAGGACTGTTTCTTATGAGCTAAAAGGCATTACATCATTCACCCAACCATTTTTCTTTCTAGAAAATTGTATTGCTTTCTGTGAGCCAGAAGGAAAACAAAAGATTGCTCACAAAGGTCTGTAACAGCTTTATATGGTAACTAATGGGTTCGACTAAGGATTTCAGAAGGGGAAGAGGATAAGCCATGCCAGTCATCCTATTTTCTTTCCCGTTGTGTGCAGCTGGTGCTGGGACTACAGGGGGCACCATGCAAGGCTGAGGATGGAGGTGTACTTGGCTCAGAAGCAGCATGAATCACAGCTTCAAAGCAACAAAGCAACCTGTTTCATGATTAAATAGGGGCGATGAAAACATCCAAAGGACTTCCTGTTTTATCCACATGCATGTGTGTGTGTGTACATGTATCTATGTTACTCATACACACATGCAAACAGCAGAGAAGCATGAAAGAATCTGAGAGACTTATGGATGACCTGCATGCCTACATACATATGTATTGGCATGCATAAAACACATACTTCACATATTGGCATGGTATGGCATCTGCAATCTGTATTCGATGCTTGTTGGTTGGCTGCACTCCTCAAATTAATTGACTTGTGGACAAATCAAAAACTAAAGATTCCAGGGTATTTCCCCATGACTTTGAAGTACTCGTACTTTCATTGTATCATCACACCTGAAAAAACAGGCAATGATGAAGGGATTTCTATGTGAAAAACAAAGCTTTAGTGTTTTATGAAGAGTCTATAGGGAAATCCTCATTCTTTTTGGATGGAACACAAGGTGAGCTGTAAGAGTAGCACCAAAGCACCTCAGGAAAGACCTCCAAATAACTTTCCCACAGGTCACAGCGAAAAGCTGCCACTCCTTTAGTTAACACAGTCTTGGCACAACTCAACAAGGAGTGCCCAAACCCTGTCTGGCTGCTCGTGCTGCGACCCACAGCGAGGAGGTACCAGCTGTTAAATGTGGTTTTGCTTTTCCTGGGCTTCGCTCCCACTCCATGCATGTGGAACTCCCTGTCTGCACAACAAAGCCCCCCACACCACAGGGTGCCTCACCGGGAGGGTAGTGCAGCGCAGTTTGCTTCCCGCCGTGCTGAACAATCAAGCCCACCTTCCCTTCTTCAAGAACCCAGCAGCACCTCAGAGAGAACAAAAGCACAGATGTGAGCCTTTCCTAGGGAAGCTCTCCCTGCAATGAGCAGATCGGGGGCTCTCTGAGCTGCAAACTGTACCTACACCAATGTTAGCAGTGTTAAATACCTCAGACTGCCATGAATTTGTGGAATCCCACCTTTGAATATGTGTTTTCTTCACTACAGTACCCTGTGTTTTATCACTTAAATGCATGCTCTGTAACAAAACCCATATATTTTTTCAAAACACCTGCTGCCTGATAATCTCAATCAGAACCACTCTAATTTCTGTTGCCAGAAACAGAGATCAGTCCTTCTGATGTGATTTTTAGTGTTCTACTCCAGGTTTTACCATCTCTTCCTCTGGCATCTCACCCCCATGCTGAAGAGACCTGGGCTGTTTGATCTGTTCTCCTATGGAAACTACCTTATATCTTTGATGACTTACTGCCTTTCTCCACATCTTCTGCAGTTCTTGGCCACAGGTCTATGGTTTTGGAGATGAGGGGAACTTGAACGGAATCCAATGTTCCAGATGTGGATTTCTCACTGTTTCTAAGCAGTGGTTTGTAGTGCTGTTCCACTGTGCTGTTTGGCTGTCTAATTCCCTTATAATAATTTCTGGTGTTTATCATTGAAGGGCTTCCCACTGTGCCTCCAAGATGTTTTTTTCCGTGTGATTGTAGCTAATTTAGAGACTATCCTTGTGTTCATAGCAAAGGATGTGCCCTCTGCAGTACTTTGCAATTATTCACACCAAATCCAGCCTTCATTTTATCATCTGTTAACTTAGAAATGTGAGAACCTTCTGTATTTCTTCACAGTTAGCTCTAGGTTGGACTGCCCTGAGTAACTCCTTATCATCTACAAATGTTATCAGCTCATTATTAACTCCCTTTTCCAGATCATTCAGAAATACGTTGCACAGCAGTGGATCCAGTCTGAGATCTTTGGGACACCTCAAAAAAATTGGTAACCTTCCTTGTTAAAGAAAGCAATTTCTTCTCACTTTTCATTCTTATTTTTTAACCACTAACTAATACGACGACTTTTCCCCTTCTCAGACGTGAATCCAGTTTCATTCAAAATATTTGCCCAACCACAGCACTCCTTCAGTAACCCAATTAGCTCTTCACCCTTACTAAGGCAGGATTCCTGTTTCTGATGTGTTTGGAAAAAAAATGTTCCTATTTGTTTTGTGTTTGTTAGCCTGCCTTTACATCTAGCCCCACCACATTTTATGCCCTCTTCCATCTTCCTCCTTCAGATTTCACTCCTACAACTTAAAGACTACATTTTTAACTCCTGATAGTCTCAATTACTCTTGTTCAGCAATGCTAGCTTTTTTTTCCACATGTGGGAGTAGAATTACATCCTTTTTTAATTGATTTAGATTTACTTTGAGTCACCACTGCACATCCAAATGTGCTGGAAGACTCCATGACACCTTTCAGCCTACAGCTAATCCTTTTACTTTTTTTTTTTTTTTTTCCTTTTCTTCCTAATGCTTGTGAATTACCCTTTTCAAACCGAAAAACACTGTGGTGGATTTTCTGTCTGGCATCTCTTCAGCAGAACAGAACTCTCCTATGTCCTCACTATGAAGACCAGAGCCTACATCACTTTATGTTGCATACACAGTCGCAGTGCATCAGTAGCACTGTGATCCCATGTATTTAATTTGTCCCTTGAGGGGATCATGAGGACAAACACTAACTATACTAATAAAACTATAAAAACATCAGAGCTTCTGCATCCTCACAAAAATGCATACAAAAAAGAGATACTGCAACTGAAAATTGCTCCTTCCTCAGCAATGCATACTAAAAGATCTTTTGCCCGTCAGGCACCTCTTTCTCCTCATAAAGACCAGTCAACATGCCCACCACCTACTAATGCTGTCTGTTTCCTGCTCCTTGCTTTGGACTCATCCAAGCCTACTCAGAATAAAACCTGTCCTTTGATGGGGAGCTCACAGCAACACTGAGCACCCCTGGAAACTGCCAAAGGGATGGCAGCCCCTGAAAGTGAGGGCAATGATGATGCAAAATCTTGCTACTGAAGATGACTTAAAACATAACATATATTAATGATGAAGGTATTTGTATCTAATTCCGTACAAAACTGAGAACTGAATAAAAGTATATAGAATATTTAGAGTAAATATATAAAGCTCATAGAATACAGTATGAGTCTAAATACATGCAGCCAAATGCACTATCACATTTCTCACCTGCAGAGCGTAATAACACTAAAAACTAACACTAATAACACTAATAAAATTAGCAGAGAAAAATCAGCATTAGTTTTAAGAAAAAAAAAAATCATGCTGAGAATTATCCTTTACCATTTAGAAACAAAAACAAGGAAAGTTTTTTTTAAAAAAAGATCAGGATAGTGAGACAAATCACATTTAACCTATTGAGCTCTAGCCCTACTTTTCCTGAAGTATCTTAATTAAAAAATAAATAAATAAAAATAACAATCGTGTTACGCATTTCCCTCTTAATTTTCTGTCATATACTGTCTCCCATGACTATTGGAAACATCCATTTCTTCTCATCTGTATTTATATGCTAAGGTATCACACAGCTAGAAACATACTGATTTACTCATTTTTGAGTGAAACTATTTTGGGAAATAATTCCATAAAGTGTTATGAAATCAGAGCTTAAAAACTTTTTGCCATTGACTTCAAAGGGCAGGGCTTTTCTACACACAGTAGTTTTGGACAGAAAGGTGTGTAGCAAACATGATAAAAACAGGTATCTTCTTAGGCTAAAGGTTTTTATCTTTCCTGTTTCTTTTCATTGAAATAAACAAATGTAACTCTAAAATACTCCAGTTGTCACGAATGTTGTCTCCAGCACTGCCAAGTTGGCATAGCTGAGAAACAGTGATTTAATTCTTTTCCCTCATCAGCTAAATTCAGCTTCAGGAGTTTGCATCTACCAGTTGTCAGAGTACTACCTTGATTCTTAGATTTTAAACAGAGATTTCAGTTTTGGCTTTAAAAGAAAAAAGGAAAAGTTTTGTGATGAGATGTTTGATAGGGAATCTACTATGGAAAATCAATAGACCATCGAACTGATATGAAACCAGCCTTCCAGAGCCATTCTACAGAGTATGGTTTAGCTGGGTTTTAATTCGTTTTGCTCAGGATTTACAATGCCTGGAGTCAGAAGCTCGGCTGGTGTAAGACTGCACCTGCTCCAGAACCGATCTTATGGATCAAGTAATAGGGTGGAAAAATTGGAAAAACTAAAGATAAATTATTTAGATAGCTTTCCCAGACAGCTTTGGTGAAGAGAGTTGTTTGTTTTCATTTTAAATAAGCCCTGCTTGAAAGCAAATTTTAAAAACTTACAAGTGACAGACTCTCAAGATTTTTGTAAATGTTAATATTTAAATCACTTTGTCCAAATTTTGTGAAGGAATTCCTGTACTTAGTTGTGAATAAAGAGCTCTAAATTCCAGATTAACTTAGCACCTTCTGTTTACTCTCTTCCTTTAGCTAGTCCACCCTGCTTTTTCCAGAAGTAGTATACTAGCTAGGATCCAAAATATTGCTTGAGCAGCACAGCAACAGAAACAAGACAAATTTTAGCCTTCAGGAGATTTTATAGAAAATAAGAGAATTGTATCAAGGAATGAATTTGTCACCACCTATACAGAGGCCTTACAGGTACATGTATATCCTCTCATGGATATGTCCCGTTGGGCAAGGTTTAGTATGCTGCCAGTACAGTATAACATTTTATCTGATCTCTTCAGATTCACATTTGTATTTGCCCCAACCGCTTTTGGCTCCTGCAAGAGGTCACGCAGAGCCTTGGGGGCTGCGGGTGGCACTTCTGCAATGGTGGAAATTTTGGCAAGACAGAGCTTGAAAAACAGAATGTATAAAATGCAAACTAAACAGGATGCGTAATCAACAGCCTCCTTTCCTTAGAAAACAATTTTTTAGTTCATTGTGGGGGGGGGACGGACAGAAATGGCATAGAACAGATACTTTGTGGATGGACTGTGCCCTTTACAAGTGTTAATGTTCTCTTAAGATTCCAAAAACGCTTCATCAGAAATACCAAAGGCTTTTTGAGATAAAACAGTGTACACAAGCGGAATCAGTCAGAAGAACAACTACCCAGAACTCTGGCCAAAAAGATGAAATAAAAAGTTGACTCTATGTGCATTAAAAAAAAAAAAAAAAAAGTCTTTTTGTCCCTGTTGTCTCACTGCTTTGTAATAAGTTTTAGAGGTGGTATTTTTTTAACAATGTTTTGAAAGAAATAAGATAAACAACCTTGTGCCCCCTAAAATGTAAAAGAATACATTAGTAACAGAAATAATGGATAATCTAATGGGAGATACTACTCTGGAATTTTTTGAAAATTTTGCAGCTGTCCTTTAAAACTTCTTTTTGCAAAGCAACTTTTTGTACATTTTTTAATCCACACTGCTACAATCTGTATTCCAATGTTAGTTAGACTGGATCTATAGGGACCCAGAGATAAATATCATTTTATTATGGTGATAAAGGACAAGAGAAACACATTCCTGTGAATTTGTTCCCTTCAAAAACTTTATCTATGAAAAAAGAAAACCATATTGTTTCTAAAGACAGTAGGGCTTTAAAATATCCATTTTATATTCAAGGCTGAGTTTAATCTCATGAGCTTTTTATTTTCCTAAGCATTTATCCATAAAATCGTATAAAAATATTGTCTAACACACAACAGAGTATGCTCAGCCTATATATTCACTTACTTTGTTTGGCCTTTTAAAAAAATGTTGCATGCAAAAAAATGAAGCCACCTTCAGTTATGAGCCCATATCCAGATTTAAAAAGTCTAATTTTATTTGCCCCCTCCCCCCCCCATCATTATTGGTGCTATAGTTTGAACAGTATGACTAAATATGTTTTTGCCATCCTGCTGCCCTCCCCAGCCCTCAGGACACCTGCTTGAACCTCATGGGTGACACTAAGTGGGTGTAAGATGAAAACTGGCCCCATTTCCCTACTTACCTCTCTTTGGTGCCCTGCAGTGTTGGTCCTTCATGTTGGTTTCTCCCCAGCACTGCCAAAATGCCCTCCAGGATCCTACCCAAGTTTCCGTCCCCTTCTCCTGAAGTCAGGGCATTCTCCCATCATGATGAGCAGCCCCAAAACGGGCTACCATTCACCACTTCTTCACCTTGTGCCCTGGGGAGAGAAGTGCCCTTTGGGGACTCTCTGCTCCCGGACCTCTCACAGCCCACTTCATCATCGCTCTCATCTTCCACCTCACGAGCACTGATCAAACCCAGTGTGCTCTGGCACCAGACGGGTTTCTGCTCAATAAATTACTCTGTTTTACATGGTTCAAAGTTAAGCTTTTATTTGGTTTTTAAATTAAAAAAATAAATTTCGTTATTAAATAGTGGAATGGGTCTAAACTAAGGTTTACATATTAATTCACTTGCTTTAGGATACCAGAGAAACAATTAAAGTATACCACCCAGACAAAACTCTCTGTTAGAAAGCTCAACAGTGGCGTAATTCAGTTAAACAGGAAAAAAAAAGTCTTAATGTTTACAATGAATGTTAGAAGTAAACCTCTGGTTTTAGTGTCATCCAAATCTAGTTTCCATCACAAAGGCAGTCATTGTATTCGGAATACTATACCACAGTGCTAATGTCATCAGCTTCATCTGGTTTCTTTTGCCTGCTTGGCAGGGATTTCAAGTACTCAAGGTGCCTCCTTGCATCCTCCTGATTTTGCCGGACGTAATAAACCACGTATGAGATCACCATGGTGAACCAGCCAAACATGGTGACCAGCATGGCGTAATCGGTAGTCTTTTTAGGGAGGTTGCAGAGGTCAGCATCATTGGCAGCATTGAGGAAAGGCCTCCCAGCATGTTCATCCAGCACAGAGGTCTTGCAGATGACGTTGTTGGCTGTCTCGTGGTTGGAAGCCATGCTCCTCAACACCTGCTGCAGCGTGCAGTCACAGTGCCAGGGGTTGTTCGCAATTCTGGCTCTGGCCTTTAAGTTGTTGAAAGCATTTTTGTGCACACTTTGAATCCGGTTGTCAGACAAATCCAGAGTCTGCAAAGTTTCTGCAACCCCTTTAAAGGCATGTTCGTCTATAAATTCAATCCCATTTTTTGATAAATTGAGGACTCTCAGTTGATGCAAGTCCTTAAAAATTTCATTGGGGATAGATGTTATCTGATTGGAGTCCAAATAAAGTAAGACTGTCTCTGGAGGAAGATCTCTGGGTATCTCCTTGAGGTTTGCATTGCTACAGCTGACATTTAAACCTCCGGAGTGAGAACAGAGGCAGCCTTTCGGGCACATACTGGCAGAATGAAAGCACAGTATCATGAGGACAAAGCTTTGTAAGAGCAGACACATGGAGAGGGAACGAGTTAACCACAGGTCTACCAAATGCATGCTGGGGTGTCAGCATAATCACACAACCATTTCTCATTCAGCCAACAGTGGTGGGAAAAGGATCGGCAACGTTGAAGCGTGGCTTCATTTTCTTCGGTAGGATTAGTAAAAACTGACTAACATGTGGACTTCCTCATGGTCAATGCTCTTCTTAAAAGCACACCTGCAAAGAGGAAGAAAAGAAAGGTTCCTTATAGCAAAAACTCCAATCCCAATTTTGTTTAAAAAAAATAGAAATAAAGTGAAGTCAAAGGGAAAGGCAGCACCAAATAAATGATCTATTATCCTATCAGTGCAGCAGAGTATTTATTCAGGTACCTCCTATTAGCATTAATCTGAGTTTAGTACATAAATCCCCAGGACATTTTTAAGAGGATAGACTACACTCATTACAAATTGCACAGGTTCAGACTTTAATACTTATTAGAGGAGGCACTGGTTTGTTTTTAAAAGCAGACTTTTCTAAAACATCCATAAAAATAAATTACATTTTCCCTTGCTAAAGTAGAAGATGCATTAGCAGGAGTTCGGAGTTGGATCTCCAGCAACAGTGACAGGTAAGTGAGAAATTTGTGGTGTTTAACGTGAACTTATCTCAAAATAATTTATGCTATTTTAAGTACAAATCAAAGTACCTCAGAAAGGAAATATTTTAACTGTATCAACAAAAAGAAATTAAGCGAACCAAATAATGCCGGAAGATACCACACACATCCATCATCTCCTTGTTGTCTGCTGCTATTTCCTTTTTGCTTTTGAATGCTTATTTCCTGTACCTCTCAGTAGTTTGTGAGCTACTGTTGAGACCCACAGAAATAATTTCTATCAGTTTTCTTGAAAATTTTCTTTATATTTAAGCCAGAGAAAAAGAAATAAATATAACAATTTCCAAAAACTCAACCCCCCTAAACCAAAGAAACCTCACACAAAACTATGTGCGAGCCAAACAAAAAAAAAATTATTCATGTCATGTTAATTTGCTAATAGAACATATGAAAAATATTGTTTCTTGTTCTCCATTTGCAAGTTGGCTTAAAAATAGTAAATATCCAGAAGCTTTTCCATTTTCTTCTTTAATTGGAACACAAATACGAAAGTCGAAAATGCTGACCTATAAGGTTTCAAAGACAATCTCATTTATTTTTTCCCCTATTACGGTAAACTACAAATTTCTAACCACAGCAGGTCCATTTGTTTTCATGTACATGCCCTTTGTCTCTGTAGCAGCTTGGATATTTGCAGCCTTCATGTTATATTTATATATAACATATATATTTACATGTAAATGAATCTTTTGTTTGTTTTTTCAAACACAGAGTGTAGTCCACTAAACAACAAAATCCCTGCAGGGAGGATGTGTGTGATTCTACAAGAAGACGACATTGCATTGCAATCATATTTGCCTGCAGAATTCACATACTAACTGCAGTTTCTGGCACATCACAGTAATACGGATTAAATGTATCATGGAGTATTTCAAACCCATAATGCAGGCTTTATTTAGCCCTTTTGCTGAGGTTTAGTATGTCAGTAACCCCACAGGAAAAAACATCTTAACAGTATGTACATTATGTGTGATTACTCCATTGCTATGGCTCAGGAATGACAAAAGCCCACCTCTCGCTGGAACTTCCTGTATCACCACTGCTCTTCAACTTATTTATTGATCAAAAGAGAGATTGTCCAAGAACCTAAACAGAAAGTTTACACTTGGGCTTCATAACATGGAGATCTTCTACCCTAAACTTTTTTTCTTTTCTTAAAAAGAAAGGAAGTTGTTAGCAATTTCTCTTGTGAAGTTAACCCTGGAAATGTAAAACCATTATCAAGGGAAGTAAGCAGAGCACAAAGAGCTCCCTATGAGGAAAGGGAGGTGAGGCAGCATCTCCACAATCAACAGAGAGCCCTGCACAACACATGTGAAACAGGGTTTACATGAAAGAAGCCCACTGCACTGGGTGCATCTTTGCCATTTCTCCCTATGGCTCTTTGGTCACTGCAGCGCCCGGTCTTCAGATCAGACAGAAATCTGCTACAGTAGGAGACAAGCTACAGAAGTTGTTTTTTCCCAGCCTGCCCAAAAGTGCTAAGTACTTGCTAAAATGTGCAGCCCATTCGGAGGCCAAGCTGGAGGCGGCAGCTGCTCCCTCTGGCAGCTCCAAGCTGGCAATCTGCTCCTCCCTCCCACAGCCCTGGGTGCTGCGGCAAGAAGGTCTGTCCCCATGAAAAACAGCCACCTATTTTCTTTTCCCTTCATGTTTACGTGTCTCACTACCGTGCTGCACCGAAAGAGTAGTAGAGTGGTCCAACTCACAATTACAGAAGTAGTAGGCATCATCTCATCACCTACTACTCGTGCACAGCAGCTTCCCACCAGTGATAGTGGAGTCCTACTGCAGGAATGGACTGGGGTGGAAGAGTAAAGAGCTGTAGTAGTCTCAGATGCTTAATTTTTTAGAGGCAAAAAAATCCCACTGTTTTCACCAGATTGTGAGGATTGAGCATCATATTTGCTTCCTTAGAGGCTAAAAAAGAAAGACTATGAAAATCCTGTTAAAAAAAAAAAAAATGACCCAAATGATAAAGAGTGTTTTAGCATGTAACCCTTTCTACATCTATACCAGCACCTTCATTAGCATAAGATAGTATCAGTGACATGGTTATGAATCTATCAGAACTAGCTTTAGGATCTGCAAAGACTTTGATAATTATCAGTCTCTGGATAGCAATGCCAGACATCAGAAATGTGACGCTAACATCCATGGTGATGCTACTAGACTTCACCTTTTCTGCACAACAACGTTCATTAACAGCATAAGAGTGCAGGTTAAAAATCATGTGCCAACCTGAAATTACACCATGGATCCTGCTGAGACCTCCATAGCACAGCTATGCCACCAAACATCCTGTGTCAAAGAGGCCCCATGCACAAAAAACAATGGGGGACGTCTTCATCCCAGTGAAGACAAGTGAAGCTGTTTCTCTTTAATGTACTAATGTGTTTAGAGCGAAAGGAATGGGATCATTACAGACTGAGCAGGAAATTGTTTAATGAAGCAATGCGTCTTCATAAGAGAATACTCAGTAAATGGGTAAAGAGGGAGAAAAACTCCCACTGTTTTAAGTTGTTAAAAAGAGCAAATATGAGTTTAAACCTGTAATTAACAATCCAGTCAACAAAAACTTAGCTGAGCAAGAATAAAGCTCAGCAAATTCTCAGTAAATTAACTGGAAGCAATCCAATGGGACTGAGCATCAGTCAAGGGAAACAGAGCTTTGTTTACTTCCACAGTCAGAATATCTGATCCAAGGGATATCTGTGGTTTGGGTTCCAGCAACAAACCCACACCAAGCACTTCCTTGACTCACAGGCATCCTACCAACTGCAACAGGAGAAAAGAGAACTAGGATCTGACCTTTTGTAATGCCAAAAGAAAGATTTTTGGCTTCTTGAGCATCTATCGAATTTTCTCCGCCTAGAACACACTAAATAAAATAGAAAGTAATGGAGGAAGGTAATGGAGATGAGCTATACAGCAGACAGAAAAACTAAAGACTACAGAAAAATCGGTGGAAGACACAGAATTAAAATAAACCTATGAATTAATCGGAAGTCTGCAAATAAAGAAAAACACTGAAAAATAGATTAAAAAGTAAATGAAGGCTCAGGGAAAAGACAGCAATGCTACAAGCACAGATCACAGCATGGCATAAAAAAGTATTTTGTGTACATTTCTAAAATACAAGTACACACATAGAAAACCTAACATATAAGTCAAATATTGCAGGGCTAACTACAGAGTGAAGATAACACAAAAGAATTTTTTAGTCTTGCAGTTTTAATTGGTTTTCAAGTTTTCCTCTTCTCATGTTCCCCCAAGACCATTCACTCAGTACAAACATCCAACAGTATGGGAAAATGTACATATCCTGAAATTCTCAAGGAAATCACATTTGCTCTTAATATACAGTGAGAGTTCTATCAAGTTCCAGGTGTCAGGTACTTGCAGATGTTTGCCTTTCAAGCAAGCAAGGTGTATAGAACGTATCTTGGCATCTGAACACTCAGCATCTGCAATACTACTAATTCAGGTATTTAATTAATAACTCCTCCCACATAAATTCAGTGAGGTAAAGAAGCATTAGTGCCTCTAACTACCCATCTGGAAAAAAGGACCTGAAGACTTAGCCAAGCCATAACAAGAGTACTTCAATATTAATTTATGCTGTTGTGTCTTCAGAGCAAGATAAAGGAAAGGCTATAAACATCACAGAGAACAGCATAAAAGTGACACTGAAACAGACAGAGTTTTTGTTTAATACTAAGACAACAAAAGGCACATAAAAAAAAAAAGAATCAATCACATATGTAGCTAAAGATGTCTGACCTAACAAAAGAGAAGAGGAAGGGAAAGAGGAAGTAAGTTTTTTTCTACTGTAGAGTGGACACTTTCAGAGCTTATGTGGCAGCTCTTCAGTCATTACCCAAGTGCTCACACACACGTAAGCAGTTTGTCTCTGGCACTCCACACAGTCTCTGCCCCCATGAAAAGTCAGAGCAGAGCAGCTGCTGGTCCCTCACACTTCAAAGCCAGCCTCTGCCAAGGACTCCAAAGCAGAGACCAAAATCAGCCTTAAGAGCTATCCTGCCTACAGTGTTTCAAACACATGCACAGAGCCTCCCCAGCTGTCAGGATCAGCTTGCATCTCCACCAAGATGAAGTCAGCAGAGACCCTTGTTGATGACACTCTTCCTGGAAATTTCCATCTTCCAAATTGAAGAGAGAGAGACTCACTTCCTGCTTGTTCATCAGGCACCTTCTCCATATGCTGTGTATCTAGATTCCAGTAGGGTGCTCCAAAGATTATTCTCCAGCACTACAAAAACTACCTGTGACAGCCAAATATCTTTGTTCAAGTCATTGCAATATCACAGAACTTTTACTTAGAATTTCAACGGGATTCTCAGACATTTTCAGCTGAATTCCCAAGCATTTGTGTTAAGGAAGATCAAGAATGTCACCCTTCTCCTTGTGGTTGTTCATCAGGCAAGATCTCACAAGATAAAGGCAAGACCATGGCCTGACCCATTTAATATAAATATTTGGATGGGATGATTCCTGTCCTAAATCACAGCAATGAGGGCCACATATGAAGTCTGTAGAACGGTATCATACAGGTTCATGCTAGCATAAGACCCCCAGACTCACACACAGCATCATCACTCATCTTGCTTGTTGTCAAACACTGATGGAAAGAATCATCATCAGCTCTCTGTAATCAATACCACACTGGCCTTCAGGGGACCACAGATTGTACAGACTTCAGTGATATGAGACAGGAGAGGATTTTTATTTTTTGTTGTTGTCGTCATCATTCACAAAGAAGCGGAGAAGGGTCAATGGAGAAAGATATGATCCTAAAAGCCATTCTGGTTCCCTAAGCCAACTACCAGAGACATTGGGCAAAATGTGCTCTTCTAGTAATAACAACTGCATAACTAAATTTTGGAAGATGCTGTTTCTTTGGGATTTGTTGTCATGGGACATCAAGAAAAAAGACACAAGGTGCTATGGCATCAAGCTGCAGTGGAAGCACAGTCTCCTTTTGAGCACAGGGTCCATCAGGAAACATGCTTCTTCCTATCATCTCCCTGTCCCTACCCACTATGTAGTGTCCCTCTCTTTCCCCTCTTCCTTATCCAGGGCCTGATGGGCTCATCACAGTTATCTGACAGAAAACCGAAGGGGTCAGTGGGGAAAATACAGTCCAAGCGGTACAAGAAATTTTTACCCCTGGGCAGGTTCAGAGATTGCTCAAAACTGAAAAGTCATGACAGGACTACAAAGGCATGACACAAAATGAGTTACAAAAAAAAAAAAAAAAAGGCAGAAGCATGCAAAGTGTCCAGCATAAGAAGAGGGACTGCAGCGCTGTCCCAAAAACATGAGTGATGCTAGGATCAACTGCTGTAGCACTGGATCCTGGAGGAAGATGGTGAGGGCAAAGGAGCAAGGCAAGTTTGTGGAATCAAGTCTGGGAGCATAGTATGAAAGGGAGAGCATAGCTGTCAGTCACCTACAGATTTTTATGTGGTTTCTAGGGTCAGAAAGTCTGGCTACAAATGGTTTTCACTGCTGATCTCTTACGCCAAGAGATAGTTCCATCTCATCCATGACCATCTGTGCAGATTCCATAAGCTAAATTATGTCTTCTTTGGCATTTGAGCAACTACACCATCCTTGTTTTGTGCAAAGAGAGCTGGATGTCACACATGTCTCACTGTGAAGGAAATTCAGAGATAGCAGCTCCATTTTCTCTATCAATAATGTGCTAGAATAATCTCTCTTCTTGTCATCAAAGCTGGATCCCCTGATGAAAAAGACTGCATCTCTCACTCCAGCAATGTCAGTGGGGTCACAGCTAACCAGAGATGCTTGGCATCTGGGCCCACAGTTTGTATTTGTTATTACTGAAGGTGCCAAGATTAGAGAATTGCTTGTTATTAGAGCTTATATGCTCAAACCAGCAAGCAAGAATGGGAAGAGGAAAAAGACAGAAGCCAACAGGCCAACCACAGGGGGTGGCCTGTCGGCTGCGTAAGGATCACTCAATCTGTTTGTTCTGTCACTTTTTGACCTCCAGAAAGAACAGTGTGGAAGAATTACATACCAGCCAATTTTCCGAAGATCCTGTGGATTGTAGGGTCCAGGTCTGCAAGTCTGTTCTACAGACTTCGTCTGTGGTCCTCGTTTGAAAACGGATCCCACATTGCACTGCAGAGCTCCACATTCCTTGGGATCACAGAATCCAGCACAATCGTCCCTAGTTTTTCAGTTAATAACAAAGGGACCCCCGTGAGCAACTGTGTACCCTCTACACTGCAGATGGATTGCATATGTCTTGGTGCCTCCCATCCTCCTCACGTATGACCCATACAACTCACATAGGAAACTAAACTGCTCCTATTTGTGTGTACAGCTCTAGTGTCTTCAAAAGAAACTCTCAGCTTCAGCTGTACATCCTAGAAGCTTTCAACAGATCCCTACAAAAACAGCACAACTTTCAAAGCCCAGACCAAGTCAACTCCTGACCTCCAGAGTAACAAACTTCTTGCGTGTAAACTGTGGAAGTCTGAAAGAGAATTAGAAAACCCCAGGAAATAAAGACTCCTATAGGGCTATTTTCTTAGTTATCCATTAGAGCAAACTTGCAATTTGAATAATTGTTCAGAAAAAAAACCATTGTTTTATCTTGTTTTATCTGACTTCCAGTCAATTACTCAGACATTTTAGAGTTTTGAAAGATCTGACATTATTGTTACTTTTTTTCCTTTAAGACATTGACTGTCTTGGTATTTTGTCTTGACTGTCTTGAGACATGCTCATTGATAAATCTAGTCTCCTATTTCTTTACTAAAATGGGCCTTAACTTTGCCATATTGAATACTTTTATTTTAAATCTGGTTTATCAAATTATCCACTGAAAAAGAAAATACTCCTCTTTTTAATGAATTGTTTTCCTTGAACTTGTTTTCCTGTAACACCAGTCTGTTTGTTACAGCACACACACAAACCAGCCTTACTCTCCATATCCAAACATATCTGTATTTTATGTCTTTGTACTCCTTTTTTTTGCCATTAATATAGTCATATAATGCCATACACTAGCTTATATCTAAAAGTATTACCCTGCGATGATTCTAACAAGATAGCCATAAGCTGGAGACTGCAGGCTAAAATTCACAGGTGATTCCCCCATCCAAACAGTCCAGCTTGCTGAAGAACCAAGGACAGGACAATTTTAGCTGAACCAAAGAGATCTGCCACCACTACTCCCAACCAACTGCAGATGGCATATTTACAAAGAATCAAAGCAGGAGGATTTCCACAGGAAGAAAGATTTCCATACGTCCTACTCTTGATCAATCTTAAGCTACAGGTTAGTACACACCTTTCAGTAAGCTAAGTTTGGTGGACTGGGTTGTCCTGTATACCTGTGTGCCATGTCTGTGAGCAGCTGAACCTCTGGAGGCCAACAGGGTCACACTGGAGGATAAAACCAATGTGAAATCCTGGCTGTCCAGCAGGTCCGAGAGACGGAAAGTGAGGATAGCTGCAAGCTGGAGCTGAGCAGGAGCAGCAGGACCCAAAGGAAAACACAGCAGTCACTTCTGATCTCTGTGCTGCCTGCTCACTACAGAATGACAAGTTTCATGGGTACCAAGTGAATTCCTCCAGACAAACAACACAACCCTTTAAAAAAAAAACACCACCACAGTCTACTGTTGGAGGGGAAGGCATCCTGGCAAGCCGCAGCCAAGGGCAATCTCACTAGCTGCACACAAACTCCGAGCTGGACAACTCAACCCTCTCTCTGGCTCCAGGATACTATCAGGGAATTCCATTTAGCATCCAAAACAAGAATCTGGCCTCGAGTCTCTGGAGCCAGGGTGCTGGCAACCTCCGTCTTTCAGGCGTCTCTCCCTGGCACTCCTCAAACACAGTGCAGCCGCCTGGCTGTTTCACAGCGCAGCTACCCTGAAGGTAGGCAGTCACAATGCTATAAAACAGCAAACCAGAGAGATGGCAAGAGCTGCCTGCAAGATGCCAGGTGATTTAAATTCCCAAAAGAAAGTCTCCAGCAGTGGAAGACTTTCAGGATCTCAGAGCATGGCACAATGAAATCCTAAAGCAGTAACAGAAAAAATGAATAGAAGCCAACAGCAAATGAGGTGGGAAAAAGGGGTGCAAAAGATCACTGATTCAGTGAATAATTGAAATGTCATAATTAATCAGTGTGAGCCTGAACTTCAATTACATAATGGATTCATTATCTAATGAAACACCAAATGTACTCAAACTGTAACATTCTCCCTCAAGACAGCACTCAGAATGCACGTCAATATTTTGTTCCCAGAAACCTTCCAGTATAGACATCTTTCTAACAGCTGCTCATGTTAAAACATTTCTAGTGGCAGAAGCAAACTATATGGGTACAAGTTTATAGATCTTACAGTTATGAATACCCTCTCTTAACAATTACAGAGTAATAAAATGGTTAAGGATAGCCAAATGAACATTTTAAGCTATAATTACTTTCTGATTGTGAGATCACCAAATGTATCACTCTTTATTACAGATTAACAGCTTACTTAATTATACTGTGTGGGCAAATGAATCAGCACTTTAAGATTGATGGGTTGGGTTCATGGTAAAAAATGTATTTGACTTTTCTCCTTTTTCATCTCAAGTCAGAAATTATTTTGTAACTCTCTCCTGATAAATAGTTGTGTGAAGCTTAGCAGATTAAGAACAGATCAATGACAGAAGAAAAATATTAGCCATTATCTCCTATCTTTCCTATGATGCTTTGCTGTTGGAAGTCTTCAGCGGCAACATACTCCTCGGAATGAAATCTTACATGCTTGGTGGAAGTTAAAGGAACAGCTGTCAGTGATATTCTTAGCTCTCTTTCTTTCAAGCTCTAACAAAGACTGAATACGGTTTTACTCTTCCATTGTCACCATCCCTTGCTTTTTTCCACGATGTTTAATGCTGCCTACTTTTCCCAGTTATCGCCTGCATCCTCTTCAGATGATTTAGACTATGAAAGGTTCTCATGCTTTCCCTGAGCAATACACCCTGCTGGAAAATATAAACAACTTGCTGTATGCCTATCTATGCCATTTGAAAAAGGAACCAAAACATTACATATGCGTATAGTGCATACGTAGCATCAACATGAAATGCAAAATGAAAAGTGGAAGGTACAAGCTAAATATCATCAACTGTTGAACACTGTTCATCATTGTATTTTCAAGAAATTGACTTGACAATCTACAAAAGAATGAACAAAGGCTCAAGATATGCCAGCCACTCCTCAGCAAACATATCTGTGAAATGGACTTTTTTTTTTTACTACTGTATAAGTACATGAAGAAACATATTACAGATGCTTAAGGGAAATGCTCCACCACAGACAAATGACTATTTAAAGTGTTCTCCAAAGCCATGTAATTTGTCTCTAGATTAATTATTAGTGTGCGTTAGACTCAAAACCATTTTTAGAGTTTAGGATCATAATTCCATCAACTCTCAGTTACATTTTCTGTAACATCAACTGTTCTGTTCTAGCAAGAAAACTCTTTCAAGCAGCAGCCAAACCAATCCTCCAGATGATTTACACTAGAAAAAAAAAATCTTAAGGGTTAAAATAATCTGAAATGGAAAAACTTTATCTTCTTCAAGTAAAAAGACCCAAACTAAAGTCTATTCTAAAGCCTGGTTATGAACTGAATGCACAGGTGCCTTTCATGATTAGGCAATGCAGTAGGTTTTCAATAAATCTGATAAAATCCAATGGAGAGTGTTTTTAACATAAAAGCTCAATTTCACAATATATAATGATCTATTTTTCTCCCATATTATAAAAGAACATGATCCAAGCGAAAAAGAAAAGTGATTGGTTTAAGCCATATCCTGACTACCCAGTGTCTCATGATGGATGCTCCTTCAACTCAGTTCTGCAGTATCATATCAGAGAAAATGTCTTCTTGATCTCAAGATAATTACACTGATCACCTCAATGATTACCAGCATAATCAGTGACAAGTCTTGCAATTTAATCATGATAACTGCATCTGTTGACTGCAGATGGTGTCCTTGTCCAAATGAAAACCTCATTCTTATTTTGCACATTGTAAATCTAACTCCCAGTAACAAGAATGTGTTATCAGAAACTAACAGGCCTTCAAGGTCCCACCTTGCAAAGATAAGCAAGATTCAGACCATCTTCACCTTTCTTCCACTTTTAAGGGCACTTATTTGGTTTTGCACGCTGTTATCTTCAGGCTCATTTGAGGTTCATCCAAATGTTCCTGCAACTTACTAGACAGTGGGAAAAGAGAAGTTGTAATTAAGCTGGGGAAACTGTACTGATAATAAAGTCAGCAAGGCAGAAATAAGCATGCAAACCTGAAGGGACCATTCAGCAAGGAACATGCTAGCGGCTTTGTAAAGTTGACAACAGTTGCACGAAGCAGCCAGCAAGACAGCTGCTGGCTGTAGATACCCAGGCACTAGGGAGCCCTAGAAGAAATAAGATGTATTACAGACTCCAAAGAAAGACAGGGAAGGGAGGGGGAGAATGAAGCAGAGCGTGACTAAAAGTTGCTTCTTCCAGCTGACCCGTTGCCACAGAGCAGGTCCCCAGGAACTGCTATGGGTCACTGCTGATGAGACCATCTCTGGGGTTAGACGCCTCAAAAGGAAATAAGAGATGTGAGCAGAGACAGTGCCACAGAGGTAGTTTAGCATCCACTTTCACATAATCTTGTTAACTGGGATCTGCTTTACCTTGTTCTGTTAAACCACAGTAAACTAAGGCTGTTTCTTTCCATGCACAACTGCCCAGTGACAAAAAAACACAGAGCAATAATCTGTGGCAGACAGAATTTGTAAGGAAAGAAACCAGGACACTAGAAGCTACTACTAAAATGAAACAATCTGCTTAACATCCACAAGATGAGACCACAAAGAAGAGGAACATAATTCCAGAGCAATTACTCTGTATGAAAAAAAAAAAAAAATCTGAAAGAGGGGGAAAGAAACCACAAGCTAAATTAGCAGTAGGCAACAGCACTTTAGAAGAGTACCACAGAAGTTATTAATTCAGCTCCTTGTGCTTTGAAATATGCTGGGTGTATAACGACAGGACCTCTAAGATGCATGCCAAAGTAGAGTATCAGATTAAAAAATATATATATATACATTTTTATATAAAGAAAAACTATAGAGTTTGAAATTCCCAATTACAAATTCTTAAGTCAAAGTGAAGGCTAAATACTACAATACCACAATGTTTTATTATAGAAATTAAAACAGATAAGTATCAAAAAAAAAAATCAGAAAATAGTGAAAGAGAGAGCAAGTATGGAATAATTATGAGGTCAACAAACAATTAAATAACTTTGAGAAGACATTCAAATGACCTTCTAGAATCAAGTGACACACTCAGTTGACTACAAGCCATTTGTGCTTGCTGAAGAAACTGTTTGATCAGTGATGCTGGTTTTGCTGGGTCAATGGTTATTCAACCTGCACACTACCCACTTGCATAGCTGAGAGAGTGAAGTGCACATCTGCAACAACACACACATATATACTTCACGTTTCTGCACCAACAATCTCAAGCAAAATATCATAAACCTCTACCATATCAAACCACCCACCACCAAAACCATATCCCCACTTTTAATATTTTAATCCATGAGAAGCTTCAAATAACTATCATTTCTTTTTCATCAGCTTGCCAGAGAAGCATATCTTTTTTCTCTTAATGTATGCGATAGTACCAGGCTAATAATAGATTTTATTTCTATATTTAGATATCACTATAGCTCCACAAGCTGAACATGCAACAGCCTGGAAGAGTTAGACGTGGAGCTTTTGTATTTCTGTGAAAGCAAGGCTAGCAGCTTCCCATCAGGACCCAACGCTTGCTTTTAGCTCTGCTGGCTGCCATCGGCATTAGAGCCCAAGGAAAAGGCCAGCTCAAGCACAACCTCTGCAGTTCCATTTCAGATGAGGATCTCCCAGGCAGCGGAATCTAGCAGTTGAAAGCTTCAACGCCATCTTGTGCTGGCAGCATTTCCCTAATTAAGAGTTTAAGGCCAGATGGAGCCATTAGATCATCTAATATGACCCCATGCCTATCATATGACATGTCATTTTACCAGTAAGCCTCATATTGAGCCCAATAATTTAGGTCAGGCTAGAGCATGTCAGAACTGAGGAGACTGCTGTGTGCACAAGGCAGTACCTTTTGTACCAGCTGTACTTGTACTATCCCACACCAGGAGGTAACAGGATGCCTTCAACGGAGTCTGAATGCACCCAGAAAACTCACTTCCATCAACATACACCATAATAGTTAGACACACTTTCTCAGGAAGAAGCTAATCTAGCTGAGATGTCTGCTCTACCAGGACCTAGACGGCAAGCAAGAATTACACAGGTTTTCAAAAGAAAGGCTATACTGAAAGATTCTGTTATGCTGCTCATCAGAAACAGCTGCATGATACCACTTGTCTCCAAAGGAGAGCTAGAAACACTAGTTATTTTTCTAACGTGTTGGTGAGTTACTTCAGGCCCTCAGCTGCCATTAAAGGACTTTGCAAATTACATGTGTTCCACCTAAGCAACAATCAGGATGTTTTCCTTCCAAAATGACTGCTCTGGAGCATCCCCAAGGCTTCCCAGGAAGTCAGGTAAAATCCTTTTACTTTTTAAAACCATGCACTATTTTTCCAAAGTCATAAAAAACTCACAGCATGAATTTCTCTTCTGAGGACATATGATCACAGCAAGTTGATATTACAACTTGATGTGGGAGGCTGAAATTCTCTAAGGGTTCTCTGACCCTTACTCAGCAAAATATTTAGCCTGGTTGCAACTCAGCAGCTTGGTGAGAGGCGAGCCTTCAGTGTTCAGGGGGCTGAAATAAAAGTTGTTTATCAACAATCGCTAAATAATAGGAACAGCGCTAAAGAAAAAATGGATTGGCATTTCTCAGTGGAAATAAACACCAGCCTTTATCAGACATGAAATCTAGCTGTGCTGAAAAACAAAAACAAGACACAGCTGCTCGATACTGAGTGAGAAGAGATTTTCCAGTCAGTCACTCATTCTTCCCAAGGAGAAAAGAAAGGAAGAGCCAGAAGAAAGCACTGCAATGGCTGCCTCCAAGATGAGATCAAAGCACTGAGGTCACTTCTTTTCTAAGGGAAAAGAGGTCTTTATTAGCAGTACTAGAGCACGACAGGAAGAGACTGAAGCTCAGCTCAATAAAACCCTTATTTTAAAGACAAGAATACATCAGCTTTCTGTGTGTCCCCAGGGAGGATATACAGCCAAGTTGACTTTGGCGGAGCTAGCTGATACAAAAAGCAAGAGTTGCGAAGAAAAAAAAATCTTGATTAGATGGGCAATGATCCAGTGAGCAAGACACTGGAGGCTGCAAGTTCACAGCCAAAGAAGCTCAGGTAGAAATAATTTATATCAAATTAAGTTAGGTCATGATAATGAAATTTAAAGACAAGCGGGACACGATTTATTTTACTAAGGCTTGTTGAAAACTGAAAACCAAGCAGAGCCAACAGTAGGGCTAATTTAACTCTGGTTACAGTTGGCACTGGCATTGGGATAAACTCAACTTGACATATTTAGAATGGGAAAAAGAATTCAACAATAGGCTTTAAAAAGAGAAAACAAAACAAAAAACCAACCAACCAAACAAAAAAACATGGCCCCTCTCCAGCAGGGCAGTTTGAGCTCGAAGCCATGCCACAATGCAAACATGGCAGAAATACCTCATCACGGGCATCAGATTCCAACACCTGCACTGCCAAGCCCCTGCCCGCCAGCACGGAGCAGGAGAGAGGACGGAAAACCCAAACGGGAGAAACCCTCATAAGAGCTGCAGTCCCCTTGCAGGTCAGCAGATAGCGTCAGCCACAGGGTGGCTCGATGCCCCGTCACTGAGGGCTTTGCAAGGTCCCTCAACAGGTTACCTGGCGGCATTCCGGGCTTGGCTCCGTGCAGGAACGGCTGCAATGCCACTACGTCCTCAGCTGTCCCTCCTGCCACCCACCTGCCTCTCCCTCCTCACGCTGTGAAAAATGGCAGGAGAAGGGGGAAAACAGCAGCCACTTTATAATGGATGAATGCAGCAGTTTGCAGGAGGGAGAGAGAGAGAGAGTAATGAAAAAGCGTTAATATTAAAGTAATAAAGCTTGTGGCCATTTTTCAGTCTGAAATGCGTAACACCATAAAACAATGCTTAAAGGCACTCACTTCTGTTCCAAACCACCTGCATGGTAAGGCACCCTGCTATTAGCACAGAAGTTGTTTATTACCAGTCTCATTTCAGTCTGATTCCAGGAGAGTCATAAAACTGAATTTTTTCACTCACTACAAGAGCCCAGGTGGCCCCAGGTTTTCTTTGGTATGCCAAGTCTTGCCCTGTGATCCCTGCCCGGTTGCTAACCCATTCATTTCTAACAAGATGTATAAAAATCACGTCTGGGCAAATGAAACTGTCCTCAGTGCTTGGCACACATATTCTTTTTTAGTTCCTGAAAGAGCAGCAACTCTTGGTGAGGTGTGTTTAGCATAATTACAAGAATGGCATTGTCTGCCAGTATGCGTCCCGTGTATCCACACGCTCCCCAGAAACATTCTGGCTGGTGATAGATGAAACAAGATCACTAGTTCCTCTCCCAAAACAATTCTCTCCAAAGAAAGTAAGGGAGAAGCAATGAAATGTAATGGCAGAACAGATAAATAAAGGGCATTCTTTTAAAATCAAGATTTTTACCTTTTTTTTTTTCCACAAATAAAAGCATACAAATTCAAAGCCACTCACCAGCTCTTCTGTTTGCTGTCAGAAACAAGTATTAAGATTTAGGAGTTCTTTATAGAGATGGCCGAGCAACAAAGAAAGTCTTTATCTCACTGACAAGACTACCAATTCAAGGACGAAAAGACAGGGGATAGAAGAGCCGTGATACACACAGGAGTGTTCAAGGCTGTCAGAAACGCCTGTGGAATTACAGGAAGAGCAAAGAAGAAAGAGAACAAGAAACTGCTGTCACACTTGTGCGCTCACCGTGAAGTGAGGAAGCCCCACATGGGAGTTTCACAGGGACCGTCTGAGAGGCCACTGAAGCTCAAGAGCCCACGGGTGACCTTCTTATAACCTGGAGCCCAGTGAAATTGCCAAGCATTAACATGTACTAAAAACTACTCTATCTTTCCGGGAGCAGCAGCAGCTTCCCATTGACTAATATGGCAGAGAGATGGACTGATATGGCCAAGGACAGCAGCATAGTCTTACCTCGTATTTACACATTTTCACCAAGAGAGGGGTATTGCTAACTGCCCCCCTCCTTTACCTCTCTTTAAGAATCAATTAATTGTAAAGGTACCTTTACCTCTTTTATGCATTCAACCCCACATTTGAATACAAGTCAACAGTTCAGGACACCCCGACAAGTCCAAATGGGCTATGCAACCACATTAAGAAATCCCAGTCTACATACTATGAGGAATGGTAAAACAAATAGTAAAACAAACCATACCACTTAAGAGCAGCACTTTCAAATTTCTTTTTCTTCATGCTCCCCATCACATTTAGCATTACATTGTTTATTCCCCTACCCCGAAGTTGCCATGGATGTAGTACCTCAGTGTTGCACCAATGCTGGTCCTGTCTCCATAAGCTGGTTCCTATCTGAGCACCTCCTGCACTCCTGACTCCTTCCCTTCTTTCTTTCAGTCAGCCAAAGGTACCAATTCCACCCTGTCCTTCCTTACTGATGGTGAGGATAACAGATCAGCTCGTACACAATAAAACAGACTTTCACAATGCAGCAGTGCCATGCACACTTGCAGTGCCAGTCAGGGTCTGGTCGATGAAAAGTTTGCCTGCATCCCACAAAACGCTTATGGAAAACGTCAGATTTTACATCTCTTGAGCTGCACAGAGAAGCCCGTCCTTGCAAACCTTCATTTCAAACCTTGCAATCTTTGCCAGCCTGAGGAGCAGCCCACTATTAAAACTCAGTTAACACAGCGCTGTCAACCAATTTTCCAGCTGATCCATGATAGATGAGCTGAATTTGAAAGCAGCCAGTGTCCACCAGGCAACAGCAATGTGTTACTGCACCCCCGGGGCTCCATGGTGCTCTGTGCTCCGAAGTATCTCCTTTGAGCATAGAAGGGAGACACTTGTAGCCACAGCACTGATAGTCACCCCATATTGTCACCATTGTGGAAGCATGCTCTCATCAACAGGTCTCTTGCAGACCTCAGCCCCATGCCTGCGCGGTGCTGTTCAGTCTTCAGCTTCTCGCTACCAGCTGCCTTGCTGCTTCCGAAACACCAAAACACCCTCTCCCAAATGTATGGTCTCTAGAAAAAGGAAAAAGAAACTACCTTTGCAAAAAAAATGGCAGTTGTTTTTCTTGAGAAGAACAGGCACAAGGATGTGTCTCTTCAGTACGAAAGCATACAGTCCCAGCTCTAGCAGGAATATTCTTCAGTAATGAACTCTTTGGGGTTAAAACAACTTCTTCCCATGATTATCACAAAGAGCACCTGCTAAAAGGAAAGCTAGAGTGAGTGATACATAATGCACTGAATATAAAGAAATAAATCAAGGTAGTTTCCTGACTTTCACAGCCACCACAGAGGATGAGGAGTGTGTGCTAGCATCTGTGTTATGGCAAGCCAGGAGACTGCGTGCTGGTAAGCACGTGGTTCTTCAGGACATGAGTCTCGACAAGTCCTACAAGCAATTATTATGTCTCACTTCACCTGCTTTCCTTCTCATTTGGGATATACAACTTCTCCCTCCACCAAAAAAAAAATATCCTCATGCAAACAACTCTTCTAAAGTTGTTCAAAGTTGCAACATTGAAACGTATTTTTGCAGATGTAAACATCTCACATGCAATACAGAGAAGTGAGCAAGTCAACAATCAGCCCTGAAGGTGTTTTACAACTTCATCTACAATATTAACTCACCAGACCGTTACTTCATACTACAAAGTTACTGTTATGGTTGCACAAACAACTTCATTAAGAATGAGTGATTAGTTCTCCATCAATGATTTTAACAGCTGCCTCAATAGTGCAATCATTTATTTATAACAAAATAAATACTAGCCTTCTCTTAGAACCAATGTTAGTAGTAAGATGAGAGGAAAAATATTATATTTAAAACCTGCTGATAATTATTTTATTTAAAGTTATTAAAATACTCCCCAGGCAAAATTTTACATTCCACATTTACTCACTAAAATGTGCACATGGCTCAAAATTTGAGGTGGATGAAGAGAAAAAGAGAGAAAAAAATTCACATCCTTCCCTTTACAATGACACTTTCAGTTAAGCCATTTCTTATTTCTGCTGCATTTTTCCTATTTGTATCAAAGGTGTTACTCACATTTTAATAAATATTTCAATGTTATTGGAACATACATATTTTCTCATAAAATTGAATTTTATGTAAGTCATGTTTTATTGACACAACTTCTAAAATTTTTTTTTTTAAATTTAACCCCCCTGAGAAAACAACTTGTGTAAAGCACCATAAAAAGTGAAAAATTTCAATCAAAATGCAAAATTTAAATAACATCCATGCTTTTCTCTCTTACTAAAATGATGAGATTTTTTTTCTTCAGAAGTTCTTCCATCTGAAGCTTTCAGTCAGCCCTGTTCAAAACAAAGAGAAGTTGCTTCTCCAGTGCACTGGTGGTCACATCCCCTTATGTACATGGGAACAAACTGGCCCCGTTGACTGCTGCTTGGCTGGACTTGGCCTCAGGATCTTAGTAGTAATCAGAAGCTGAAGCTTGGATGGTTGTGGTGAGGATAGGATAGGACAGGATGTGTCTGTACAATGAGATGCCTAGTAAGGTTACATTGTGAACAATCTACCATGAACCGAACACATATTGCAAGGCTGACTCAACAAGATGCGTTAACAACAGCAGATCTGCTGAGGAAAGCAAATGACCTTCTTTGCTTAACACTGCCAGCAGAAAGCAGCCCAGAAGATAGCACAGCTTCTCTTGGGATTAATTACTGCAACATCCGTGATCTCCCACCAGTTTTGAGGCAGTGCCACGGTTCCCACTCAGAGCCATTCCCGCTGTGTGCAGGAAGGGGAGTGACCCTGGCAGACCTTCACATGATGCCAGGTTGAGTCCTCATTGCTGTTCAACCCCCTGAGAGCTGCTGGCTGTTTAAGGAACCCTGAGAAGCTGAAGGGATTTTTTAAAATTATTATTAGCCTAAAGTTGATGGAGTCACACTGGAAGAGTAGATGAACACTGCCAGAGATGTGTGGCTTCTCAGCTCTGACTCCACTCGGTGGGGATGTCCAGTTTCGCTTTGGAGGATAGGGCTGATTAACCTACGCTTCCCACTGGTGCCACACACTCAGCAGGAGAGGGATGATCTGTGCTGTACAGCCCCATAAGCAGTGGGATTGCCAAGCTGCTGCTGGGCTTGGAGCTTGTCAGAAGCTGGGAGCCCAAAACCTTCATCTGTACCCTGCGAGGCAGCAGCTCCAGGTCCTGCTGAGCTCAGGAACTGTCAGGCTCCTGCTGAGCTGGAAACAGCATCTTAGCTTTTTTTTTTTTTTTTTCCTTTTCTCCACTTGACAACTGCACAGAAACGCTTGTAGATTGGGACTGTTACAGCCATGCTAGCTTAAACAACCTTGCTCAGGCACAGACGACAGCTCTCAACTGCTACATGAACGTGACTGCAGACTAATCCAACTTGCTGTTCTGACACATTAAAACTAGCTCTGAAATCCCTGTGCTGCCTGTACACACACCTCTGTGCAGCCAGCACACAGCCAGGCCACACACAGGAGAGGGGAGAAGCACACACACAAAAAATCATGGAAAGACATTAGTACTTTAGCTTTAAATATAGGTCTACCAACAAATTGTATATCTATTTAATACACACATTCTGCAAAGAACTGGTTTGCATTTAAAGTATGTTAAGTGTATCTCTGATAGCTAGAAGGATGGACTACTACCAGAAAAAAGGCAGTCCATTTAAAAGATATTTCTTCCTTGAATATTCTGTTCCCAGAAATCCCAGGCCCCTGTGACCAGTGAGAAAGTCTGGAACAATGAAGACTTACCATCATTAGAGGAGGATCAAGCTAAGGAATGTTTAAACAAACTGGACATACACAAGCCCATGGGCCCTGATGGGATGCCTGACCCATCTCATGGAGACAAGAAGTAAGTGAATGTTATTTACGTTGATTGAACTGGGGGGCTGAAAAGGCTGTGATCAGCAGCACAAAGTCCAGCTGGAAGCCAGTCACGGGTGCAGTACCCCAGGGGTTGGTACTGGGGCCAACATCATTTAGCATTTTCATGAATGATCTGGACGATGGGATAGAGTCCTCAGCGAGTTTGCAGATGATACAATACTGGAAGAAGCACTTGATAGATCAGGTGGATGTGCTGCCGTTGGTGATGGATAACTCCATGACCAGTATATACTGGAGGCTGACTGACATGAAAGCAGCTTTGCAGAGAAGGATTTGGGGGTCCTGGTAGACACCAAGTTGAACATAAGCCAGCAATGTGCCCTTGAGGCAAAGACAGCCAAAGCACTGTGGAAGAGCACAGCAAGCAAGTCGAGGGAGGTAATCCTTCCCCTCTACTCAGCCCTGGTGAGACACAGCTGCAGTGCTGGCTCCAGGTCTGGCTTCCCCAGTACATGAGAAACATGGACATATTGGAGAGAATCTAGCAAAGTGCTGAAGAGGTACCTAAGGGACTGGATCATCTGATATATGAGAAGATGCTGAGAGAACTGGGACCGTTCATCCTGGAGAAGAGAAGGCTCAGGGTGATCTTACCAACATGTATAAATATCTGATGGGCTGGAGTAATGAAGACAGAGCCAGACTCTTCTCAGTGGTGCCCAGCAAAAGGATAAGAGGCAACAGGCACAAACAGAACAACAGGGAATTCCACCTGAACATAAGAAAATAATCTTTTTTTTTTTTTACTGTGAGTGGTCAAACTTGGAACAGGCTGTACAGAGATGATGTGGAGTCTCCATCCTTGGAGATATTCCAAACCCTCTTGGTCCTAGGCAACCTGCTCCAGATGACCCTGCTTTGAGCAGGTAGGTTGAGCTAAGCAATCTCCAGAGGTGCCTTCCAGTCTGAGCCACTCTGTGACTACTTCCACTTACATCTGTAAGAACTAAAATTCAAAGAAAAATATTTGAAAGCAGCTTAACTTAAGACAGAGATAATTCTAGGCTGTGCAGCACAACATTTAAGTCCTACTGAAGCATGTTTTTATTTCCTGTTTATGTTATACATGGTTGTACAAGCTGTGTTGTTTGTACTGATGAGGTGCACTTCACAGGGTGCTTCACTTCCAACTGGGAGTTATAAATGCATATTCTAAAAGCAGAATTTGGTTGTAGATGTTTTGTATCACTTAGCTAGGGTTTATGAAACATCTCACCATTGAGCACAGTTTGCACTACGAGTTGTGTGGGTAAAAAAGTCCAATTACAGATGTTCTATTTTCAAAATATTAATCATAAGGTATATACTGGAAAACATTAATTAAATTTGTGCTGGTTTCCACAACAACAGGGCTTCCTGAGAAATGGCTATACTAGCAAAAATAAATGTTGAAGATACAGAATTATTGCTCAGTGACATTATACTGTAAAGTAAATTAGTGGTCTTCTTTTTAACATATACCAGCATCTAAAAGCAAAGGACCAAATCTGTAAATATTTATTCATTCATGTCACCAAATTGTAATCAACAAATTGAGTAAGAATTAATGAATTGACAACACGGTAACAGCCCCTAATAAATGCATACAAAAAACCTTATTTGAAAATTATTGAAAGGAGATTTTTAAAATGACAGCAAGTCACACAGTCAAACTTTTGGTAAACAAATTCTTAAGATCCTAATGAACCAACCAAATGATTTCAATTCATCAAACAGTAATTTGGGTGACTACTTTCACGCAATCTGTTTTAAGAACACTGCCCTAGGAAGGAAGGAAGGGAGGAAGGAAGCAAGGAAGAAAGAAAGGAAGGTAGAAAGGTAGAAAGTTACTTTAAGTCTTTTTAAAAAGCTTTTTGCCACCAAAAGGACACTTAAGCTTGCCAGAAAGGAAGCAAAGATTTTCATTCCATTTTTCTGCTCCCAAATTACAGAACAAAAGCTCACACAGTGTAGCTAGAAGGCTTAAAAACAACAGCAACAAAACAACAACAACAAAACCACCAAAAACACAAACAAACAAAAAGAAACAAAAATCAACAAAACAAAGCAAAATAGATAACACTGAACTTTGTTCCTACTTGAGTATCATGTAACCTGTTCCAATGGTTTCAGGGGGAGCTGAACTGAGCCATAGCAGAACAAGCTTTCTAAAATTCCACCTTTTGTTATTAATTTTAAAAAGTCAGCCAAATGGATTGTAACAGGAAATTCATTTTTCCATCCTTCACTTACAATCCTGTCTTGGAAAATTTGAGGCCAACTCATGTCCCTCTACAGAAATAGATACAATATGTGCCAAGGGAAAAGAAGAGCTCTGCAGGAACAAGCCACCAAGGTTTCCCCTGAAGTCTCCTGTTGGGTTTTTTAGCCTTAAAAGGAAAAAAGGGCTTTTTATCCTACTGGTCCCCAGCTTGCCAAACCAAGAGCCTCACAGTCTAACATGTTATCTTGTGACCATGTTCACTGAGGGATTCTCTGTGGCTTTCTCTTGCTATCTTCCAGCAGAGCCAGCAGAATTATTTTCATCTCCTGGTATCAGTTTAATTTTCTATCGGGATATTTGCTTAAACTAGAAATCCTAGCAGCTCTAGGCCAGACTCTGAAGGGATGTTCAGGTGCTCCTAGTCACTGGAAAATCAAGAGTTATCACTTCTGCTCCATACTTCCACAGGTGCAGATGATCTGCAGGTGAGAAGGGGAGCCCTGCAGCTGACCAGCTTTTTTTCCAAAGCCAGGGAGAGCCTCATGCATGGAGATAACCTCCGCAGGTAGGCAAAGCAGCTATATCATGGTATCACATAGTTAATGCCTTGAAAAAAAAAAAAGCACCATCTCAATTTTCATGTCTGCACAAACAAAAATACCTTTAAAGTTTACCAAAGACCAACAAACAAATGCCTTTTAAATGCTTTAAACAATTTTGGTTTACATTTCAAGGCACAGTTTTACTTTCTACTTCTGTGGATGCTGAACAGGAGTTCCCTTAGGCACAAAGCCTAAAAAAGGCAGCCCACCGGATACTTTTGGCAGCCTTGCCCACAGTTGTTATCTCAGAGTGCTGGCAACCACTGCCTGGTGCTGCTCATTGTGGGAAAGGGGTGATGCCAAAGAAGAAAATGAACACACAATTCCAGGCAATCATCAGCTGGTAAGATGAGGCTGCCCTTTGCTGTTACACAGTGGTTTAAAAGCACCCCAAATGACATGATGTGGACTGGTACAGGAGTGTCAATGAGTTTTTATTTCTGTTTTTGTTGTTGTTGTTGTTGTTGTTTGTTTGTTTGTTTTGACAGGGAGTTCTTTCTGGTCATAAGGCTAGACTGTTTTAAAAGTTGTTGCTTGTAAATTTTGCCCTGGGGCTTCACAATTTTCTCTTAATATTTCTTTCACCCTTCTCCACAAAAAAAATGTTCATTCTTTTCTGATTAGCCTCATTAATTTGAACAACTAAATTAAATCCACTTCAAAAGCTATTTCCTAGACAAGTTTTCTATGTTTCTATATGCTAACCTGTTCCTCTGTTTATTTCACTTTGTAGTATCTTCATTTCATTTGACAGATGAAAAAAACTGCATACAGAAAAAAATAATGCAGAAACAAAAACCAGACAAAATATTGCTAGAAAGCTACAAAAACAGAGGGAATATATGTATGTATGTATGTAAAGAAAAAAAATATAATGGAAGTATTTATGAAAAGGAGCAAATAATGAGTTACTCTGATCTTTTAATTTGATCTCATCTGAAATGATTTTTTTCAAGCAGCATTCCTTAATTCATAGGTCCATTCATAAGAAATTCAGATTTCCAGATAACTCATAAAAATACTACTTAATACAGTGTATTCATGCATGACTACAAAAAGCAAGCAAGATTCAATACTATGGTAAAGAGAGGAAATGAAGAGTAAAAACATTTTCCCTTACAGCACCAAATGGGTCACATTCATTTAAGTAAATATTTTGCTATCTTCAAAGAAGTGCAATCCACGCTTTTTCAAAGCCATGCTTTAGGCGTTGCTTGCAACCCACCCTTCTTTCTTTGGTCTTTATAAAAAATTACACAAAAAAATTGTGTTCACATAACATTATCAATGAAATGCCCTTTGCTTTTTACAAATTGTTTGTAATTAATATTTTCTTTCTCTCAAAAAGGTGAAGAATACAATCAGCCAACACCTTTGTGCATGTCCTGTTAGGATACTCATTCTTGGTAAAAACAAATTTCACTAACCTTCGTCAGCAAGCTGTAATGGCATGTCATAAAACTATGATATGCACCAAAAACTCACAGACTTCTTAATCGCTAGCAAGATACAACAGAATACGTTCTCTGAAAAGTACTGATTTCCCAAAGAGCATTTGGATGGCTTCCTTTTTTGAACTGAGACTTGATGCTTCACATTCAATCCATGCACACCATTTTCTCCTTTTTTTCCCTAAATTCTAAACATTTTTCCTACACTTACTTCTCCTGAGATTCAGTAGTGACAGTTTCTTCCTTACACTCCTACATATATTTTGCACAAGCTGTTAAACAGAATTAGTCCACGCTTCTCTTTCATATCAGTCTCCATGGGCCAAAAATTTTTCTGCAGAATATCATCCAACACACTTCACTGTTGCAAAAGCTCAACAGCAGCCAGACTATTAAATAAAATGGAGAAGAAAAGTGACTGTAAGTGATAGCCCAACATACAGTTGGACAGAAGGCTGTCTTTCCTGTGCTCTGAAGGAAACTAGTAAGTATCCTTAGAGAAATCCCAGTTTTGAATCTCACCATTCAACTTCTAACTTCTGCAATACAGCTTGGCAGCCAGGCTGAAGAAAGAGTTTGCAGACTATGGTCATGCAGGCCTTCCAAATGGCTCCAAGAAGTGTTAACTAGATGACGACTGGTCCCATGTGGCTAGCAGGGAAGTGGTACGAACACAGCATTTGGAAGACAGGTTGAGAGTGCTCAGTGTTAACTCTTCATGCTGCTTTTAAAGGCTCCATAAAGGCACCATTTATAAGCAGATAACAACAAAAATATTGCCTGGTATCATTTGGTTGTTGTAGTCTGCACAATACAATAATCCAGGTTAGTTCATAAGGACACCATCAGCAAGAGCACTGGCTGAGACCTTCACTTAAATACAAAAAAAGTTTCCTTATTTACCTGGAGTGTAAAGGTAGTCTTCAAATTCCATGACAGATCTTCAATGCAAATTCCCCCTTACCATTCAAAGCCAGCGGACAAAAATTTGAAAAATGAACAAATTATAATTGCCTAGAAAAATTAAAGCTTGTAGTCTTCACAGACCTAGCAAAGCAAAAACATTAATATAAGCAAATACCCCCCCAAAAAAAAATCACAAAAAAAGCAAAATTATATCCTGATGATTCTTTCAGCTGCAGTCCACTATGATATTTTTAATAGTGAATAGGAACAACCAGTTTTAAGGTGACAATCTAAACCCTAAGTGCTATTTTTAAAAATTAAATAAAAATATCAGAAGAGATACCAAGAAGAAAAAAGTGATATTGGAAAACTGACAGATTCTGGGAGATAAAATAATTCAAGTCTGAATGTCCTGCCTTCACCATGTGTTAGGACCACATGGCAAGAGGAGAAAATCAACATGTGTGGTATCTGAAACCCATATCAAAGAACAGAAGAAAGTGGTGGATAATAAAGAAATAATCCTTTATGTAAGTGCAGATTTATGATTAAATGTGGAGGCACACTACTCCTTACTGATGACTTCACTAGTACGGGATCCATGGGGAAGATGGCTTAATTCCCAGTAAAGATGGAGTGAGAGAAGCCTATCTGGGACATATTTAATGCTGTTCTCCATGCTGAGGGTGCAATTCCAGGAATAAAGAGTTAGTCACCACATCTCCCTCCACCACGCATCTATTCATCTCTCACTTCTCTGCTGCATATCCTGCTCTCTGGAGACAGGCGTTCACGCCTTTGGGATGCTGCTAAGTCATGTGGGGACATGCCTTGCAGAAAACTGCTCTTCTACAGAAAATTCCAGCAAATAGAGTGGACATCCCACTAGGATTAGTTTCTTCACATCGATTTCCATAGGCTGTGAGATAGATGTCTCTGGTGGTTTCACTACACCCTGCTCCTGAATATAAGCACCACTCTGGTTCTGCACACCCTGACTTTTCTCATGCATACTAGAAATGTGCAGAGAACATCTTACCTCCACAGTACACACTGTGAAGCCCAATGGAGGCATAACAAAAAAGAAAAATAACGTTTAAAAATGATTTAGTCACAGCATCCCTTTTTTTCTTTTTTGGTAAAAAAAAAAAACTTCTCCATGGAATTACAATCCTCCCTGAATGCTGTAAACATTTCTTGTTAGCTTTCTACAAAAACCCACCTAAGAATGGGATACGATCACGTGCATCTATCCGGTGAAGGAAGGGAATGAGTCATCAGTCTGCAAGCTGAACAACAGACCAAATCGTAGATTCAGACCAAGGTAAGCATAATAATGAATGAAATACTGGTTTCTAAATTACACCTCTGGAGAAAGCAGTCTAGGACAGCAACTTGTAAACACACCTATCTACCTTAGCATTAAAAAACATAGAGGGAATCCAGTGGACTACTTTCAGCAAAACTCCATGGAATTCAGGGGGAAAAATCTCCCTGAAAAATGTTCAAAACAGCTGAAGAAAATCAATTGCAGTAATACACACCTCTGTAACTAACTTGGTCAAGTATTGTGTCCTATGTTCTTACAGGTGTCATAAATATTAAAGATTAGGAAAATGTCGTTCTTTAATAAACAAAGTACTTATAATTAATGTATAGAGAACTCTATTAGTTTTCTCATACTAGGATTAGTACAGTTTTCCTCACAGAAGGATAAAATGACAATAGTGCAAATGCTCTCTCATTTTATATTCAAGTAGTTTCTTCTTTGACTAAACAAAGATAGCAGACTCTCGTAAAATGAGAGTACTTCCCACCAACCACGCTGATAAAAAAAGGCTCAGTTTCTCTTTGCAGCATTGCTGGTCTAAATGCAAATAATCTAGTTAATAACTTTAGATTTCCACCAAAACAACTGAAAGCAAAGCACATCCCAAGAGATCTACAGTCTGATTACTGATGATAAGCTGAGATAGCACAGCCCCAGCTGCTCAATATTATACCAAGAAAGAGGTGGGCAGGTTCAGAGAAAGCTGCACATATTGGTTTCACTTCTATTCACAATTTACCCCTGCTATTTCACTCACCCACTCTCTCTTCACCAAAGCATGAAATGCCAGTTGCTTAGATTTAAGCTGTTCAATATTCAGCTACTGCCATCACAAATTACTAAGTAAATTAACAAAATGCCACCGTTCCACATAATAACTTCCAAACATCATGCTAGCCAAATGTATGTTCAGATGTTTCACTGTCCTCTCCAACTTTTCTGCCCTCCCACCACTGAACCAGCCACAGCACCTACACCAAGTCACAGCCCTTGCTCCTTCCCCACAGCAGCATGCTCTTCCTGTGGTGTGGGTGCAGTACACATCGCGGGTACTTTTCCCCCAAGCCTCCACCTGCGCCTATACCTCTCTGAGCATTGCATCCCATGAATTACTGCTTTAGTTACTGCATGCTACATAGACCGTGCTTACCACTCTCCTGTGAACCCTATTTGTAACCAGGGGATGGCTGCCTGAGTTAGCTTAGCCCTCAGTAAGGGAAAGAGAATGGGAAGAAGGAAAGCCTGGAAATAGGGACTTTAGCTCTGTTTTTCAGGAAACTTCCCCAGCCAGTGACTGCTGGCTCAGGTACAAGATTCGCAGGTTTAATTTTGGTGGCTCTCTTCCTGCTAACACTATTTTAGCCCAGGCATGCTGCAACACATTGTGTACTGCCTGCATAGGGTGAAAAAGCTCGAAGCACACGTTTGAGAGAAGTGAGGACCTCATTAAGAAAAAAAGATATATTGAGTGCTCAAAATAGGGCAGCAGAGAATGATATGCCATTTAGGGACTTCCAACATATACCAGCAGATCCCAAAAAGGATATGGTACTACATTTTTGTATTGATACCTCCAAACCTATGCTTCAACAGCTTAATAGGAAGGTAATTTTGAAGGCCATAAAGACTAGTTCCATTCCTGTCCAATCTGGACCTGCTTCTTCACCTGCTCCTTTCTAAGGTAGCTCAGTTTCCATCTCTGCTTCATGGCTTCTAATTCACTTGTTCATCATTTTAAGTATTTGCAGCCTGGAAGCAGAAAAAACAAAAGGTAGGTGATGAAGGAACAAAAAGTGGCTGTGCAGGAGGCCCGCTCCAGGAGCTGGACCACCTCACTGGAGGGCAGGATGGAAAGCAGCAGGGGGATGTCTCCCTCCTGTTCATGAAAACACAAGAGGCTGTGAAAGGTTGTTTTCCCACCAGATTGCGGCTGTATCACACCTACCACACAGCGAGCCAGAGCACCCCTGCCACACACACAATTAAATTCTGTCAAGCCACTACTGACCACCCCTAGCGCACAGCACATGGCACACTTTAATTTAGCATTAGCAAAATACCAATAGCCCCTGGAGAGACTTGGATTTAATTCCACTCCAAAAAATACGTTCTCTATACTAGAAGCAAAAAAGCAGCAGTGAATGATAATTATTAATTGTCAGCTCTTTGAGCATTTTCATACCTATACTATCTTGGAAAGGATAGCTCCACTTCCCCAACAAGATTACAGAAACAATATTTTTCTGAAAAGGAAGACCATTTCAGATTGCAAATGTTAGCTCTACATTTCCTTTCTAAACTCTTCAGCTTCTGGAAGCAGAAGAAATAAAATTTCAGTATGTATAAATGCAGCTCAAATATTTTCAGCAGCCCAGCAAAATCCTCTTGCACACATTCTTGTGAGTTAAAAAACAGATCTGCTATGAGGCACAGCATGTACCTCATGGCAACAGTGTAGATTTATGCTTCTGTTCTCTGGGAAGTCACTGCTATGTAAAAGGATATGACTGGCTTTACAGGTCAAGGTAAAATCTATTGCCCTGAAACAGACCGAAAATGGAAAACAAATCTAGCAGTCTAAACGCACAGAGGTACCAGAAGGGTTTGAGAGATACATCACCTCTGATTGATACAGTTTAAATGGCAAAGTCAATTCCTTTCTCTGCATGCTCCTCCATTTGACAGCTTCTCCTTTTGGTTTACATTTTCCTTGCTCTCCAGCCTTTTGGAAACTCACACACAAAGGGAAAAGATGTCACATTTCCCCTGGAACAAAATTGGCTTATGACACATTGTATAATTCCAAACATACATAATGTATTAACTTGGCACACTCCTGTCATCAAGACTTTAATTTCTAATATCTTCTTTTCCAGATAAAATTAAAATAATTCTCCGCCCCAGCCATGTAATTTGTATCACTTGCAGAGCAAGAGTTTCTTCCCACTCACCCCAAGGTCCTTCACATGTGAGATCCTCAAACCAATGGGGAGAGGTCTGTTGGAGTTTCTTTTTGAACTTAGTGTGTTCTCAGCCCAGCAAGTCACTATTAGCAAGTTGCTTTTCTCAGCCAACACTTTGTATTTTTCCCCTGGCTTTTCATGACTAATTTTTTCCCTCTTCGTCTGTGCATTGGTGTTTCCCCTACCTTTGTGTTTCAGTTACTATTACTTTGATTGTGCTTTCTGGATCTCTGTATCCCTCCTCATCGTCACCACCAGACTACCATGCAAACCACAAGTTATCTAAAATTTTAAGAAGGATGACAGCAGTGATCCTGTACAATACTCTCCAATTCTAGCAGTCCTGTCTGGCAACTGCTCAGGTAGATGCATAAAACCTAAATGTGGCATTTTCTGTAAAACAGATGTGCTTCTGCTATATAAACTTTATGCCCTCCTACCTTCTCTAGATTTACAGTAGTTACTCTTTTGATGTAAAAAGGCGGGGACAGAGGGAAATAGGATATCTGGATATACTGAAATGCTGTACAAAGTCTTCTGGGGGACAATTAAGTATACAGCCTGTGTAAAAGATCCACCTGCTCACAGGTTCGTGAGTTATACACCAGCTCAAACAAGTTGCCATTTCATCTTCACAACAGATCTCACTTGGTTAAATATTACGTGCATCTAGCAGAAAGCAGAATTACTGCCTGGGGCACCATTAAAATGCAACAGACCCTTTTTTTCTGCTTCCTGTAATACTGAGCTACCCCTGCAGTGACCTAAGATGAGGTGACAGCTGACTAGGAGGGGACAAGACACAGCACTCTCAACGGCACCACAGGCAGTACTGTCACAATCTGACCCGGCAGCTCTGTCTTTCCCTTATCTGCCTCATCACACATCCTTTGCTCACCCTGCATCCCCTAATTATATGTATACACAAATCAAATGACCTGTTGCCTTTTTTTTTTTTTCCCACAGAATGTCCAAAAGTCAAATTCTTTGGTTTCAGAGTTTGAGGGTAAATAGAATAATGGGAGGAGACCCCAAAAAACAGAAACCTACCCCAAACTGTAGCCTAATGTTGCTGACATCAATCTTGCCTCTCTAAATTGGCGCTCTAAATTAAAATATCAAAAGGAAAGGATGCTTCCCAGAGATATAAATATTGGTCATTTTTTTCACAGTCTTCTATACACAGCCATTTGCACTTGTGAAAGACAATTACAAAACATTATTCTGACTCTATGCATCATCAAATCAAAACAGTGAATGTAATGTACCACATACTTCCTTTGCAGTGCTTCCTGTGACTATTCAGAGATGTCTGTGAAAAACACAAACCAATATTCATAATTTTAAAGATCCCCTTTCCATGTCCTCTCTCATTGTTTTTTGTTCAATCCCATCATGGTCTCATCATCAAAAATCAAAGCACCATTCACTGTCATGAAGCCACATACCCTGGATATAAAGTAAAACCTTTTCAGATAAAATCCTTTAGACAGAGAATTTACCCTGGATGAAAGCAACCTGGCTGTGCCATGTAAGAGGTTAGGAGGCAGGGCACCATACAGCAATCTTATGATTTATGGATGCAAGGAGAAGGTGAAAGCAAAAGCAAGTGCTGGTAGCTGCTGAGGACACCTGTGGAATTGCTCCATGGCATTGTGTATGTGGGCTGAGGTTGATCTTACTTTTCTTTCCCGTGTGCCTGGGCAAGCAGGCCAGCTAAATGCATGCAGTACTGGTATGGAGACTTGGTGCTGAATGTGCTCTTTATACCATACACATGGGCCAATTCTACCAAAAATACCCCCAGTTCTGCCCAGCACCGAACAAATGAATGGAGCTGAAGGGCCACTGCCAGGCCCCGAAAATGGCCCTGACTTGGGCGAGCAGCTCTAAAAGAAAGAGGAAAGGCTGGAAGATGTGTCTTCATAGAGTCAAACAGACTCTTAGTCATGTCTTTGTTAGTAACTGCTGCTCTTCTGCTAACTTTACATAACCCTTTGCACAACATGGTATGTTTGACACATGGTTTTTCAAAATGATTAAAAAAAAAAGAAAAATCATTTTGCAGCTCAGACTAGTAAAGTTATAAAGGCTAAAAGCCTCAGATTATAGATTATACTTTGGTCTACTTCATTACACACCTTGTGTGGAAATTTATTATGGGAAAATTTTACCTAATTAAATTTATTATGCTTTGATTTTTTTTTAACTTATTTAATTAAAAACTTCCCAAATTATGTAATTTATTATGGCATGACCATTGTTAATGAAGCTCACACAAGGTACTGTTGGATAAATTCATATAAAGGTGATGAAGCAGAGCAGAATGAGGGATTATGTTTTCAGAATTCTGAGGCAAAAAAGCCTGAAATAAACGCAAGTTGTGAGTGTTTGGAGCAGAGGGTGTTTTCATTGTAATTATTTCAGACTGCATGCTGATTGCAAAAGATTAACATAAATAGGAGTTGTTATTGCAGAGGTTTCTATTCTTGCTAGGAATTCCCTTGAATATAGGAAACAGAATTAAAAACGTGAAGATACTGTACGACAGCATCGTAACTTCTGTTCTATTATTTTTTCTACTCTAGATATACCAAAATAAAACATAAATAAAACATCTTTAGATGTCCTTGAAGGAAAAACACCACTTTTCTCTGGTAACATGACAAAACATCAAGAGGTAACCTCACTGCTCAGGAGCAAGTGTTATGGCAGATATCTGCACGTCCCTCCCAGAAGTACCCTTATATTATATGGGATGAGGCTACCCTCCAGAGTCTACGGTTCTAGCCGCAGGCCATGTAGTCAGTACAATAAAAATCATAGCAATTAACAGCTTTTAACTTCCTCTCCCCTCCATTCACAACAGTTAATTGGACACATAAACAATTCAGATCTAATTTTGATTATTTCCTACTCCCCTTCCACATTAAGCAATGGCAAAAATTCATGTACTACAATCCATTGAGTCTGAAATAATAAAGTCTTGTTTCTGAAAATTTTCCAAAAAATGGATGTAGATAAAAATGGCTGATGATGGAACTGGAGGTATGTATAATACATCTCATTATATCTTCTGCCTCACATCTTCACTTTTCATAATTTGCTTTGTTGTCTCGGTAGGATCACAACATACAAAAACCAAGAAGAAACGTAAATGGCTCAAGCCTGGGTTCTTTGAATGTGTCTTTAATCTGATCGGGTCTATTATTGTAAAACTTGTGTGTGTTTGTTTTGTTTTAAGGAGAATTAGACAGCTATTCGAGCTCTTTGGTTATTTGTGTGCCAGCTGTATGAAGTACAGTATCCTCTAAACTCACAGAGTGAAAGAGTCAAAGATGCTACCCGTTCAAAGGAGAGTGGCTACAGCGGTCAGTATAATATCTCCCTATAGGCTGAACATTATTTCCTATTGTTCTGCATTAAACATTATACCAAACGGTCATAAGGACCTTACCATACATCAACACATCTCCACGTATGCGATGTCTTGCAGTCACAAATGGCACGGTGCTCAGCCACACCACCACTGGCCATACCCTAGACCTTCACCCAGCTGCCTGGAGATCAAGGGTCTGCGAGCATCTTCCCTTTACATTCTTCAGCCCCGTGCTTGCTCTGTACTGGATGGTGCCAGGAGTGGGTCAGACCTAAGCCCAGTTTTCTTGGCCTGGGGAGGACCCCTGCTGCCTCAGACCTGCTGTGCTGCAGGGCCATCACGCACCAGAAGATGGGGTTGGGACTCTGGGCACCGCCACTGCCCGCCCCAGCGAGGAGACAGGCCTGGCCCCTTCCCAAAAGACATCAGGCCACAGAGGAGGAAGGTCACATCATGACCAGCGGTTTGAACACTGCCAGGAAACAGAAGCCCATGGAGCACGTCTGTCTCACAGCACAGACACTGCTGTTGTGCCTAGCTATGGCAGTTTTAGTAGCAAGCTCCACTGACAGCATAGCACATCTCATACTCCAAATTTGTCCCTCTGTTTCAATGTTATGAAACAGTACCATCGACTGCAGTCAGGGTACAGCTTTAAAATAAAATGTACTAGCACAAAACCAGCAGCCCTGTCTAACATTTACAGAGAGACTTTCAGTGGAGTGGATCTCACGGGATTTTTTAAGTCCTTCCAAGCCAACTGTATAATGCCACAGGTTTTCACTAGTGTAGCTAAGGGCAGAGTTTGGGTCCCTGTACACATTATTTCTTCTATTCACTACCAACTGCAAGGGCTGAAATGCTGACAGAGCACAGAAGCAATTCTACATAAAAAAAAAAAAAAAAAAAAAAAAAAAAAAAAAAAACATTACAGAAAAGGGGTAGATCTGTTGCAGTGGCAGAGGGATTCACCACAAGCAGGACACAATCACTGGGGCTTCAAAAAGAAGGAACAAGCAAAAAATAAGAGAGAATTGCTCCTTCTGGAACACAGAACAGTAGGGTTGCAACAGAAATTTTACCATACTTGCAGAGGGGAGGGAGGATTTATGGGCACAATTACAAATTCTGCAAATCCTTTCCAAAGGACTGTCCTTGAACGAGTGAAGCAAGATCCCAATCTCCCCAAACTAACTACATAACAAGGCTCGGCAGGAATAAAATGCATTGTACAACTGTCACTTCCATCATTTTGAACAGAATCTTGCTTTAGTAGCCTGTCAGATGACAAGGGTAGATATGAATTCGATAGATAATACTGAAGTCCCAGAAATGGTTATTTCAAGTACTTTTATATTGCAAGTTATGAACAATACTTCACTTCCAATTTGGATATATGGTATGTCCAAATCAGTATGATTAATATCCATTCCTAAGGTGCTTTCATTATGATATTGCATACAACTATCACAAACTATCACAAAAGGCAGCATGCACATTATGGACTTAAATCTGCTATGGTTTACACCCACTTTAATCAAAGCAACCTGTGAGCTCAGATTTATGCAGGTTTACCTCAAATCTCTAAATGTAAGTGATTCTCAAGCAAGAAAAGCAATACTGATGTTTCCAAAACAAATCGCAACCTAATCACTAACAGGAACAGTTCTGAACAACCCTGGTCTTGGATTTCAACCTACAGACTTTCCTGTGGCTCCTCTTCCCCATAAAAAACCTCTGAAGCTGACAGCTTTAAGACAGGGGAAAAACAGCTTTCAAAAAGCAGCAGCCATGAAAAGTGAAGAGGGAGAATAAGACAAAAAGAAAATAGTAAAAAGGTTAGGGACTGTAAACACTCCCATTAGTATCCAAATATTTGCAAGGAAAATTACACAAAGTTTACTTTTGATTTAACTCACTACATTGCTATGCTATAATAAAACATTTCTTCATCCTTGATTGGGAAATGCAGAGGTGCTGCTTTTGTTTAAGCCTTCTGAAGACTCCTCTAAACTATCACTTGAGAATACCTTACCTTGTTGCTCAGAATGACCATTTTCCCTTGAGAAAGGGAAGATATACATCTCCTGTTTCAGACCTCCTAAGCTGACTCGCATCTTCCAAAACAATTTTTCTTGGTTGTGCCAACATCTCTAATGGACTTCGTTCTTTAAACATGACTTTGGTTCAGAGAAAAATTAGAACAAAGATTTACAAGTTCAGGGCAGGGGGAAGAAACACCTGGCAAGTTAGAGATTTCAGACCCACATTGCACAACTGTCACATGGGACTCCCCCACTACTGAGAGCAGTGAAAGCTCCCACACACACTCCCCAAAACCACGCCACTAAGGGAAAAAAATGGAGCACTTTTTCTCGGTAAGGTTTTAGAGGAGGTCTCCTGGAGCCCTGAATCAGAACCTCAAAGGCCTTGTGCAAACCATGGCAATTAAAACATCTTCGACTCACGCTGCTAATACTCATGTTAAAAACTCAAATGGAGGTATTCTAGAGTGCAGTAAGCATAGTTTGGCAGCAGCAGGTACTGAAAACAGGTCATGATTCCTTTTATACTCTGGACCAGTCATGCACACGATAAAAAAAAAACTCCTCATTTATAGAAAAGCTCAGCCTTTAACTTGACTTTTAAGATGCCAACTTCCCAGGGAAGCCCATTACTATTCATGGCTCTGAGCCCTTCACACAGAGACAGAGCTCCCATCAGAGAAGCTTTCCTGGGATTAGGGGCTCCACAACTCGCCCCTTGTACCAGTGTCTATGTCTCAGCCCTGACAAATCCCCATATGCTGTGCATACCCAAAATGCCAGTTTTCCCTGGGCCCAGGAATACACCTCCAACAGACCTGCCAAGAAAGTAATTGCAGGCTTAGCAAGGAAATGCTTTACCATCAGCAGGATGTTTTATCTTTTACCTCTTGCCAGAGAATTAGAAATCTTACGGAAGATGTTCCAGCACGCCTTGATATTTCTGCCCTCTTCTTCTTCAGCCATGTCTTCTCACACAGGTGTTTGATCTGGTACATCCCTCTCAGCTCTTCATAGACAGCACTGCCCTCTCATGTTGCCCCCAAAGGCAACAAATGCCAGCCAAATCCAAGGAACACCGACCCCTTCACATCTGGTCAATTATTGTTGACAGAAGCTGGCTTTTATGTTTGGTTGGCTTGAGGTGTTGTTGGTGATGGTGATGTTTTGTTTTGTTTTGTTTTTCCTGGATGGGCAAAGAAATCAAGTTCCCCCTTCAAAGGAACCCACACTTCACTAGAGGTCAAACACCTAATTTAAGAAGCAAAGGCTTTCACCAGCAAGAGGAACTACAGCACAGCGTAAGGACCCAAGGTGAGCTTTGCAATGCCAAGCAGAGCCCCTGACATAAAAAGGTGTTCCCGAAAGCAGTGCTCTGGCATGCCCATAAGTGCATCCCACCCTTGTGATGGCAGGACTCACCGCAAGCCTCCAAATGCCCATTTCCCTTTACAATGCTGAAATGAAGTCTCCAGCACCACTGCTGCCACAGGGCAGCAGGTTACCTGACTTTCAGCCCTGTGTTTTCTTTGCTTGTTATCACAGTTGTTGAATAGTAATTTTCTTCTTATTGCATTTGAGGAATACAGCGTTCCCCTCTAATCTGAAAAAGCAAAGGCTATGGCACAGGAAACAGGCTTCAAAAGGTTTACATACAGGACCTTCCCTCCCCTCTCCCCCCCCCACCCACCCATTCTAGTGTGAAAATGATGAAAAGATAATAAAATTAACATGTTTTTATGTTGATTTTGTTTTGGAAGTGAAGACACAGAACACTTATTTTTAATTTCCTTTTTTTTCCAGGTTCATTCTTTATTTAGTAAGAACTATAAAAATCTTCTGAGAAAGTAACATAGTCAAGACTAATAAAATCCAAGTATAAAATATTTTCAAAGGCAGCTTAGGTACAATTATTAAGTTGTCAAATAAAAGCATCTAGTCTAAGTTACACTGGAGAAGGGACAAAGTTTACAGCTGATTCCTCAGGCTGAAATGGAACTATTTCCAGGAGCAAGCCTTCTATCCAAAAGTGCCGCTAGGAATCACCACAAAGAGCAAGGTGTATGGGTGAAAACAGCGAAGACGAGAGCAGGTAGCAGAAGCCCATCCCTCACCAGTCTCTGATTTTCACTACCACGAACCTCAGCAGTCAGCCTCCATTTACTCACATCAAATGACCACAATATGCTCAGTATTTGTAATTAAAAACTAACATGCCTTTTTTTTTCCCCTAGACAGGAATATTGAAGTGTACTTCCCTAACAGCTGATCCTTAGAAGTTAAATCTTCCTCTGTCAGCTGTGGTATTTAAGTGACTAAAAAGTTATCTTGTCAGTGCCCTTTACCTGCAACTGAGTGCTCCAAAATGAAGAAACAACAGGGTCAGAAGGGCTGAGACTGCACGCTTGTAAAGCTCCATTAGCTCCTGCATACACACATCACATCTGCATTTACAAATATGCTACTTCTACTACAAAACAGGTATTTATTAAACTCATCAGCATTTTTAAACATATATTTTAAATATTTTTAGAAGAAAGGTATTAATCACACACACACACACACACACACATATATATAAGTGAGGAAACAGCAGATGCACAGGAAGTTGAGATGGCTACTTGGTACAGTAGCCAAGTGAATGGAAGAACACATGGTCACAGAATCGGCCCCTTGTTCCCCCTTGCTTTGTACTAATGAAATAATGACTGATGCTGCATGGAGCGGATGGAAGGCACTATTCTGCAAGCCTGAGAGTATATGCAGCCTGTGTTTGCATAAGCCCAAGTGACTACACGGGATTCAAAACTGCAATCCACAGCTTTTAGAACCAGAATTAAAAACTAGCAATTTTAACACACAATTAAAATTGCTCTATTAAAACACCGAACAACCAAGAAACAATAACTGCTGTAAGCAAGACTCTTTTTTGGGAATGTATGGAAAGCCATAGCTTATCTGTTCTGCATCTCTACAGCAGAAGGAAAAGAAAGGAGCTGTGCAACCTGCAGCATCCTCATTCACCTCATGTTTTTCTAATGATTCCCCAGCTCACTCAAACACCCATAAACTTTTTAAAGCAATCTACTTATCACCAAAGCATTGCTTCGCAAGTCGTGCATGTCGCAATGAAAATATTAAGATGACAGCACATGGAGATGACACTGCATGGAGAGAATTTCTCTCCGGGAAGGCTATGCTCTTCTTTGGAGAAGGGGCAGAGACTGTAGAAGTATGTTTGTGTTCAGTGACACAGCTATACAGAAAGTCCAAATTTGAATGATATTTTTACACAAACTCATACTGAAATTTATGCCAAAAATCTTTTGTTGGATCCAATCTGCAGCCTGATTTCATATCGAGAAAGGCATTAAGCACAACAGCTTTTTGTCTGTAAATAAAATAAATACACATTTGTGAATTGAAATCAGTGGCAAAGGTGTAATAGCAAATATCCCTATTGCTAGCTTACGAGAAAGAGCCGTTCTCAGGCAACAAAGACAGAAGGCAAGAATTTATGTCAGTAATTGCTGCACAAACCAGATCAAAAGAGCAGCACACAGCTGATACATCCATAGCTCTTCATGCAGCATGACAATGAGAAGGGCTGACACGATACTGGACAATGCAACAGCGTGGATTCAATTTTTAACAGATTCATGCAAGTATTTTTTTTTGCTCGCCACCAAGGGAAGTCGCAAAGCTACTGACACTGCACAGTTGACTGTTGTTGTTCAATGTGTTAAAAAAAACTGCTATAATTAAGGGAATTGCTTGGCCTCTGTCCATTTTGTTCCACACTGCTGCCTCACACTTGTTTAAAGAACTGAGAAAATTTGTTGAAAATGTGGCAGATAGCGGTAAAAAAAAAATGTTAAGCTTGACTGGTTCAAATTAGGCAGTATTTGTACAGATGGAGCACCTGCCGTGACTGGCAAGAAGAACAGTCATGTCACTTTGCAAGAAAAGTTTTTGGATCGAAAGTTATTGAAATACCATTTGTATCCATCAAGAATTTTTTCTGAGCCAAAGACTGAGGTTTCTTACATGTCTAAAGCCTGTCATCTCTTACTCTAGCAAAGTAAGTATTTGTGCATGAGAACTGCCAATAAGCATACCATGTAATTGATGAAAATGATGAGCAGAATACATATACAATGTCTTCTGTTAAAGGGCAAAAACTGTGAAAGATTCTGGAAACAGTGAATGACACTAAATCTCTATAAATGATTAACCCTTCAATGACAACAGTCTCTTTAAAAACAACAATGGGATCAGAAATCTGGTCTGCACGGACACGACGTATCAGCTTAGCAGCCTCAATATGCACTTACAGGGAAAGGATTGTCCACTGATTGTATGCTTTCATCCACGTGCTGCTTTTAAATCAAAGGTGAGATGTGTGAGATGTTCTTACTCAATTTGAATTGGTGTGCTTTAGAAATTTGCAGTGTTTGAGAGGTGACAACTGAAGCTCTGAGATATACTGTGCTCTGATGTTTCAGAAGTTGTTTTGTTCTTAGTTTGAAGAATTTAGAAAAGAACAATTTCCCATTCATATCCCTTTCTATAATGTCATGTAGACCATTTTCTTTGAAACAGTTTGGAATTTCTCAGCTTTAACAATGAGGAGATATTCTTCAAGCAACAGAATGAAGATCCATAGTTTTATCTGCAGAACAGGACCAGACATACCTAGAGAACAGCAAAATCCAAAAATGAGTACTTAAAAGAAGTTTTCCTCTGATATATGCTTTCCATTTCAGTGTTTCCACAGATTGGGAATGACACATATTCATGAACAGTAATATCCTGTTACAAACTTTGTTAAAAATAGACTCTTCAAAAGTCACCAATTTTCATTGCAATGACTCGGTGTCAACAAAGCTGGAAACAAGGACAAAAAGGATGTTTAGAAACTATCAGACTATTTGAAGGTTGCAATGGCAGCTGTACTCTGTTCGCTTCAGGAAAAAAGAACTAAGGGTCACTCTCTTTTGACACTAATAATGATAAATTATGTTTAATAATACAGAGGAATCAAGATAAATTTTAAAGACCATTTGCAGCACAGCTAGAGAAAAAAAAAAAAAAAAACAAACCACCAAATCCGAGCCACACTTGCTAAAAAGACTGAGCCTTGTATTTTACTGATTCTTGGTCCTATGAGCAGCCTCCTGCCTTTGACTATTTTCCCTCTTTTGGGACTCCTAAATTTGTACATATTGATTCAAATTTTTTCTTCTTGGCAAATACCGTTTTTGCTGGAAAGAGGAAAATACACCAGCACATACCCATGTCAAAATAAAAACTTCAGACTAAAAAAAAAAAAGTATTACATAATCTGGTTTTAGAAGTGTATGAAAAGCTTGGTATTTTTTAAAGGTAACAGTTAAAAACAATACACAAATACTGTTATGTGAAGAATTAAAAAAAAATAATTAAATGGAAGTCTAAACTGAATCAATTTTCATTATCCAACATGACATAAAAATGGGCAAAAAGTCAAGAATTTAAACACTTGTAGCTTAAACTTTTTTGTTTGTTTTTAATGTTCATATGCTGAAGTTTCATCAATGAAATATATAATCACCATTGCTTCCTTAACCACAATCTAGTGAGCAACTTCACAGAAGATTTTTGTTGCAGTTCCTCTTCTAATAGTAAAAATTACTTGCCCAAAAATCTCAATATATGGTATACATTCTGTTCTTTAGTGAGGAAGAGTACTTGCACGAACTGGAAATTGTACACCCAGTGCTTTTGTTTACTTTTAATTATGATGCCTTCTGCAATAGCAAACAGCATTGCTTCACTTGAATGTCCAAAGACTTCACCCTTTTGCTGCGTATTATTCACATGCACATAGATTTGCATACTTTTTAAGTATTACAAAAATATTTCATATGAAGTACATATGGAAACAAATTCTACCTAGGAAATACACATTTGTAATCTAGATGAGTGAAAAAAAAAAAAAAAAAAAAAAAAAAAAAAAAAAAACCTTTTCATGTGTCCTATTAAATCCCAGTACAAACCTATAAAGTAGTCCTTCAAGCACTCTAATGAAATGCTGAATAGCCACAATATTTACACACAAAACAAGTTTAGCTAGTATAGTTGCAAAAGTATGTAACCCAATTTTGGTAAACTGAAAACAAACAAACAAACAAAAACCTGCTCTTAAAATCAATGCTATTATTTGCTGGAGGAAGGAGGGAGAGGTAACTTTCACTGCAACTTTGACAGAAGAGAAAATGATAACACCATTAGAACTAACAGCATCCACAAAGTATACCTCTTAAGACAGTCTGTCACCAAGGCATGAATCTGTAAAAACACGTGCCCTATTAACTGTGGTTGTACATCCAAAGGGAACATGAAGTGACCCCCAGGAGAAGAACACGCTGTGTCAGACTCCCACAATTTGAGTAGAAGACAGGCTGCTATGTAAGTGCTGCAATACGCAGATTTATACAGATATTTTCCAAATTAAAGCTCTATGGAAAATATAAGCCCATTCCCTGCCCCTTTGATCCCTGCCCATCTACCTTCTACTTTCCTTATGCATTGTTTCCCTCTCTCAACTTTCTGTTTATTGTTTGTCTCTCCTTTTAGTGTATAACCAGACTTTTCATTTATTGTTCCTTAAATAATTAAATAGTCTCCATTTGCTTTCCTGCTTCCAGGCTGGAGTAGCAACCCATTTATGTGCTATCACTCACTTCTATCACCTCTCACTTTCTCTTGTTATTGTATCTTTATAGTACTACTTAGCAGGCAGAGATCAACTTTCTTCTTCTTTTTAAAGGATAAGTTAGCAGCTTTATGAAACTGTTATTAATGTGAGACAAAATGTATTTTAAACACACACTTAGGTAGTCGAACTGATCCTGAAAAGCAGAGGTAAATCATGATCAAGTACATCAAGAACTGTAGTGCTAATTTTCATCTCTGTTTAAGTAAAAATTCCAATTACCCAGCTGAATGTGTCTCTGAAAAGGCCTTTTACCAGCACCATTTACTCAAGAGGCATTTTTATCTCCTCTCTATCTGTGGAGCTGAGACACAAAAAGCTAAGTTTCCATTCCCTTGGCAATGCTCATACCCCCACTGAAACCAACCAAATCTGCCCAACCAGACCATCTTTTCCAAAGTCCCTGGGCAAGCCCCTGGCACAGCAGGGAGCCGAGCCAAAGGCTGTGCTGCAACCCCACCGACTGCTTCATCCTTTGGAAAAACTAAAGTTAAGCATTCACCCAGCACTTTTCTCCTTGCTGTCTTTTACTTTGCCCCTATAT
>VXAA01005316.1:81428-99315 GCA_013399115.1 Anseranas semipalmata
CCGGGGGTGCGCAGGCGTGCCCCTGCTGCTCCCCCAGCGCCTGCCTGGCTCCCCCGCCAGCCGTGAGCGAGGTTCGTTGCGTTGCCAGTCTGAATGTAAAACATACAAACCAAAACCAGTGCTGCCAGCAGATAATACTTGGTTTTGCAAACTTGCTACCACAGAGTTTTTGCTGAAATAGGTGAAGCTACTCTGCACCCAACCTCTACAGCCTTGCGTAGAAACCCGACTTTGATTGCACCATGATTCTTTCCGGGGTGACTTTCTCCTCTAGCCCGGAGAGGTACTTCTGTGAAATGGACTTTAAAAATGCAGGCTTGAAGCAACATCACCAGTTGGTTTCCTCTCTCACTCAAAGGCACTTTGGCAATTTTCTATGCTGGCTCTGCAAAATAAACTTCCTATTTACCTCGCACAGCAAAGGTTTCTGTTGTCTGTCTCCAGCTAAGAGCACCTGAGTAGAAGGGGTTTGGAAAGATTCGTCTTTACTTGGTATCTCGTTTATTTGCTTTAAGGTGAAAGCCTTCTAAGATGCTATGCAGAACAGAAAATGAAACGGTTTGGATTTATGTGGTACTTTTTTTTGCCTCTAACTATACAAAACTGTGCTATCTGCATAGAGGCCATTTGAAAAAGAAACTGCTGGTTCAGAAGGACTGCTGTCATGCCCATGGATAGGTGGTCTTTCTCAGGTGGTAGGAAGGAAAAACATGCCATTAATATACTGCTAAATGCCATTCTCCATCATTAAGCCTCAAGTCCTGGGAGTCTCTAACCAGGTATATACTTATCCTCCTGAATAATCTGTCAGAATCATATTAGCAAGATAATGTAGGACCAGACCTTTGTATTATATCAAAACCTGCTTTCTTTGCTCTTAGGAATATTTGCAAATTGGCTTGTGAACATTTTTATGTATGCCTATCATTTTACATTCTTATAAGAGGAAATAACAAATATGACAGAAGTTGATAAAATCACTTTTGTCAGTTTCTTACATGTTCCTCACACTCAGTGACTGACTCAACCCAGCTTTGAAGACATAATCAGTTAAAAATCAAACCTCACTACATAAGCATACATTCCTTCTCACAATGGATTGCACTGTGCTACAAAGTGAGTGACCAGAAGGAGCCATGACTGGACTGCCAGCCCTGTATTATTTGCAATGGGAAATGACTCTCAGGCTTTGTGAGTTTTATTCCTATGACTGAAATGGACTTAGATTCATTTTAATGCAGTAGAAAAACATTAATCATTGCTGCGAACCCAAAATCTAATGTGCAGGAGCCATTTCTTCAAATTCAGCTCATGTTTATATTTTCACTGTTCAGAATACAGGCATCAGACAACAGGGTACAGCACCCAGGATGGATGTACTTGGTTGTTCATACCCACAGTACTAGTATTTATGTCAGAAGCACTGCAAACCTTCTTGCAGTGACTTGATGCTGTTAAGTATTCTTTAAATGAAAAAGAAGATTAGCAGATATGCTTTTCATTTGGCTCAACAGCAAAAATAAATAAATAAATAAATTCATTTTTTAGATAAAAATGCCATGTCTTCCATGTGGTTATTTCCCTTTAAAAATGAATCTCTAGTTGTATTTTGCAGAATTATTTATATAGTTAAATATCATAACAATATAAGGGAAGACTGATCCTAGCTTGCATGACTTTACACTAGCCATGATATTATTCATCCTATTGACTTATGTGTGATTACTTGTGTTAAGGAAAAGAAGAACCTTGCAAAGGACGGAAATATTTATTTTTGTTGTTGAAATTGCAGCTCATAAAAAAAAAAAATTTGACTAGCTGCACATGAGTAGCTGATTTGCAGAATCGTATTCTAAGACTCACTCCTGAGAGCAGCTGAGCATCTATAACTTCAGTTGAAATTAATGGGTGTTTAGGATACCTTTGTAAAGGAGAAGAAACTAATTTTTCTAGGGAAAATTAGTGTGAAGGGATGCACAGCTACTTACTGTTAAAAATGTCAGAGTTTTTTAAGAACTGAAATACAGCTGATGTTATGCTCCCCCTCAGTTGGCTGCGTGAACAGTATTATTCTAGGTGGTATTATTCTAGGTCTTCTTAACTCTTGAGAACATGATCCATGAACAGACCCAGTAGCAGATTTGCTCATTATCTTATTGGCTCACACATCCATTTTACATGATAAATAAAAGTGAAAGGATTAGTCCTCCGTTAGGAAGGAATATAAGTCTAATGGAGAAGCAGAAGGTCATTTGACTGCCCTCAGATAAGAAAGAACTGCTAATACTTGCTAACTTCTACACATAGTTATGAAAATAAGGAGCATAAAATAATAGGTAATGCCAGATGGTTCTTAAGTTTACCTCATAAAATAATTTTCATCAGTATTTATATAAGGACCCAGTACTACCAAACTTTACATAAAATTATTCTTTTCTGATGCAAATAAACCAACATAATTCATCAGGACTGTTTGTGAGTAAGGCTTATTCATACAAATAAGACTTTGCAGGATTGGATCCTTAAAAATTTATAAATATTAATGAAATATTTCAATGGTTAAATTAAAGGATGATCCAGTACTATCAATCCTTTAATCTTCCCAGATATTCATAACCTTGTGCAAAAATCAGCTAAGAATACCACTTCTTCCAGTGCTGAGATAAATCGAGTGACCTTCTCCTTATCCATTAACTAATATTCCTTTCACTGGAGGATTAATTCTTTTCATAACCAACAATTTATGAAATCCATATTCTAGATGTAGATATGTCCAATAATTAAATCTCACAAATGTCTTACCTCTAACAGCATGTGCTTAGGAGTTTAGAGGGAGTGTTTCTTCTGTTCGTGGGCCAGAGTGTGAATTTTTGTAGAGGACAGTGCAAAGTCATATCAGCAGCACATTCTTGGGATTTCTCCATGCTCAAAGGGAGTATATAGGCACGGCCCAGAGCAATAGTCTTCACTGAGCCGTAACAGCAGCAAAAAGCGTGAAATGTTGCGTTCTGGGAATACTAAAAGTAACACAAACTCTAGTGTTTGCACTATAGCCATATTCCTAAATTGGGTATCTGCTTCTGCTGGCTTTCTAGGTCTGTGCTGCCAATGATCTTCATGCTCCTCTCAGCCCACAGGCACCACCACTGCATTTATAGATGCTGGGGTTTTGCCCCAAGAAGAAGAATAATGGATAAAAGTGATCTTTGCAGAGGGCTGGCACAAATCCTTCTGATCATTTAATCTTCCTTAATACCTGTGCTAGCAATTTGCATCATTCTAGAGTCCATCTTGTTTTCTAAGCACTGCTACTCTTACAAGGATTTGAGGATTGGGCCTGAAACAATCTCTTCAAGAAGTACCAGTAGCTTCTGTTTTCCTATATTTGGCAAGTTCTGTCATTTTGAAAGATCTTGCTAGTTGTACATATATTCCCCTTTCTACATAGTGAGGAGTTGCACTGTGTTATAAAACAGAGTTTCTGTTTTAAATAACAGAAAATCCTTAGATTGTCAATAATTCATTAGCTCTGAAGGAGAAAAAGCAGTTGTAAATAAGCTCAACTAGTTCAGTTCATACTCCACCTAGCTCTGATTTAGAGAAAAATGTAAGCAGTGAAGTACAATTTTCTGCTATGTGCTATCCATTATTTGAAATCGGTGTTTTGGGCTGCTCACAAAATAGTATGTATTTTTAGGATACTTAAATATTAGAACAAGAAATGGATACTACATAAAATCTAATGCTAGACAAAACGGGTTAGTAGAAGTTGGCACTTGTCAGACATACTTGTGGAGTTTTGGTTTATTTTGAAGATTTTATATAAAGATTGCAGGTCTGCATGAGAAAAGTGGCTGTATTGATAGGACAGACTTGGATTTCTGCAAGGCACTTGACTTAATACCACATGACATTTTGATTTCCAGTCCTGCATTACGTGGAATTAACAGGTCACACATTACAAGGATTAAGAAGTGTCTCACTGGCAAATTTCGAAATGTAGTCTTTTAATGGGGAGGTTTCATTCAATGTGGGGACCTTTCTCAGCAGAGTCAGAAACAGTCTTCATCTAATACAATTTTATATTGTTTTCAGCAGTACAGGCCATGAGATAAAATCTTTGCTTTTAAGGCTTGCATATGACACAGTGTATTTTAGCACAGTAAATAAAGAAGATATATTACTTCTGCAGTGATTTGATTTGGCTAAATGATCACTGTCCAACGAGCTGCACACTAAATTCATTTTAATGCAGTCAAATGCAAATTAATACCTCTGGGAACCAAAAGCTTGTAGGAATGGGCACTGTCTCAGAAAGCAGAGACTAGGGGAATGACAAAAAAGCGATTACCCTGAATAATCACCCCTAACATGAGATCTCAGTGCAATGCTCTGGGAAGGACTCAGCACAGTCCTTGCATGTTTCCAAAATATCAAGCACAATTCTGGTGCTTGCACTTTAAAGAAGATGAGAAAATATTGGAGAAAATCCAAATAGTCTGCAAGTCAAGCACACATCTTGAGATGGGAGGCTTAAATAGCTGGACATATTTCACTTACTCAAGAAAAGGTTGAGAGGATACATGGAAAAGATAACAGCAGTGAGCTTTTTCAGTCTTGCTGACTAAAGTACAACTAAATCCAGTGACTGGAAGTTTAAGGTTAGATGTAATCAACCTTGAAATCAGATGCAATTTCCTAGTAGTAAGGGTAATTAAACTCTGTAAGACTTTACAAAGGGAGGTGGTGCACTTACCATTGCTTGATATTGTCCTAAAAACTGATTGTCTTTCTTAAATACGAGCTTTACTTCAGTTTCTAGGAGATCTCCTAATGGCCAGAGCAGCTTCAAACAGGGACAGAAGGATGGTCATATCAGGCTAGATCCCCTGGTGATCCCTTGAGCCCTACATCCATCCATTAGAATGATGCATCTGTGCAACTTCTTCCATTATGGTTGAAACAAAATGGCTTGAATTACACCCTGCCCACTCAGACATTTGCAGGTTGGCATTAGGGTAATAAGTATAATCAAATTCCATACTCAAGGGCTCCAGTTGGCTGCCTACAGAGGTGAGGAAGAATCCCTTCCCCACTCTTCCCAGAGGATATTTGGCCTGATATATTCTGCAGTAGAAGTTTTTGCCTTCCGTTGAAGCATGGATTATTCATTTTGCTGTAGCCAGGAAGAGAGTAAACCAATGTAGAAAATTATCTTAGGCATCTGATGCTTGGGTCTGAATTTAACCAAGCCCAAGAGCAGTAGAGATTTTTCTAGCTCACATTGGCAGGCATGGTGGTTTTTTGAGTGGTTTGTGTCTGTGATTGTCCAGGCATAGAGGGCCTAATCAGTTCTCAAGTATTGCAGGGGTCTCAGATACTACTTTAGACACATAACAGTTTGGTTTCTCAAGGACTAGAATACGATGGGCTAATGAAAGTAACTATCTCAATCTTGAGGTACATGTACAACATTTAATAGCCACTGGCACACAGGACATCAGACTAGACAATCTGATGATCTCTCTTGGCCTTAAATTGTGAGGAAATATAAAGCTGTACATAACACAGTAACAGCCCTGATTTTTCCAATGCCCCAAGGAATACCAGGAAGCAGGTGTTCACACCATGAGTCACAAGTGCCAAACAGTCTCCAGTAGCACTGGTCAGGGACAGACAGATCCACAAAGAATTAAAAAACAAAGCAACTCCTGCCAAAATTAAAACACAAGCAAGCAAACAAACAAACAAAAAAACCACACAAAATATGGCCATTTGCTGGCAGGTCTTTGCCTTGCAAGCTTGGGAAGAATGTTTCAGATGTGCCTGCCTTTAGTAGCAGAGAGAGACCTAGCCTCACAGCTTCCTCTGTCCATAACCCCTCCTTGCCTACACGGATAGGATGGTAGTGCAGGACAGCCAGACAGCACGGTCCTGAAGAAGACCTGTTCAAAGCAGGTTTTTTAAGACTTCCAGCCCTAAGCTAGGAGGTGGTTCATCTCTGTGGTGTGTAAGGGTGCTCAGCATCCCTGGATGAGAACTTGAATATCTAACACCCTCTCTGGCAAAGCATTTACAAAGGCACCGTGGTGTTTTACTCCGTATGGAAAACTGAATAACGTAAATTAGCTGTTCCTGTATGTACTAACATAACTAGTGATAACTTGTTTTAAGCCTCTCATCCAGTCACAGAACTGAAAGAAAACCAACTGGTGAAACAGGATAGAAAGCACATGTACATGTATCATGCCAGTACAGATGCACATCTCCATGACTTACTGTCTCTGAATAATATACTTATAAAATGAGAATGTTGTATTAATCACTAATAAGTGTAATTAAGAGTGTGACACTGCAAATTATCCACAAACAAAATGAATAAATGATGCTGTTATAGATCCCCAAAATGTTTACACCTGGCAGTCTGCAAGAGCACAATAAGTATAGCTTCATATAATGTTCATCATCACATGATTGTGGATGCCTTTTGTTGCTGGAGGGTAAGAGGCAAGGATGCATTATAGCCTCAGCTCATCAGGATATTCTTCTTGGTTTAGATTTATCACAGGTTTCTCTTAAACTACAGATGTATTTAAGAAATAGGCTCGTCTCCTTGAGTATATGTACAGACTGTAAATGAGGTTTCCCAAACAAATCCTCTGTTGCATAATTCTGCCTGTCATTTTTAATAGCTAGATGGAAAAAAAAGTTAGCATAAAGAATCATTGTTTATGATGGGACATATAAGAAGCAATGAGCACTATCCCAGAATCTATTTGTAGGGCATCTGGGCAGCAAATAACAAACTTTGGTGGATTTATTATGTTCTTGAAACAGAAGAAGAAGAGATTTTAAAAAGTAATCCAGCAACAACTAACAATATCTGAGACACTGTTCAGGGGATAGTGAAGATATTTCTTACTTTATGTACAATATCATGAGGACTCACTTACAAAAACTTGATTGCTCTGGAAGAACTCTCATGCTACGCAGGATATGTTATCTTGAGCCTCTCAAAATAATCAACTTGATGTTTCAGGTTGATTTTTTTTTTTAATTATGTCTATTGTTATTATGTAGAAAGCTGTTAGCCAAACTCATTGAGATATTGTGTGTATTTACTGAACATGTATATTTTATCTTACATTTATACGGGATTTTACATTAATAGAAAGAGAGGTATGCTGTGTCCCAGAGAAGCTGCCAACCTAAGATCCTGATCCTGCAGATATTTACGCATCTGCTCAACAATACGCACCAAGAGTACCGCCATTGAGTTCAGTTGAGCCTTTTAAAGGATTTAAAGTTAAATGTGTGTCTTTTGCTGACTGACATTTTTAGCAATACCTCTGGACACACCAGTAGAACAAAATACGTAGGTTAAATGATGCCTCATGCTTGGTCACTTAGTTTCCACCTAGATAAAATGGGAAGGTATGTGCAATTTACTTTTAAAGTAATTCTTGCTCACAAGATGAAAAGTGCTATATAAAAGCTGCTGTAACTGTAAGATCACGTGTGTTTTTGTTTGTTTGTTTGTTTGTTTTTTCTGGACAGTTTGTTAAAAAATGTGCTTTCATCTTCCATTAAATTGTCTTACATTTATTCAAAATAAATAATAATAGAATGGACATATATGTTATGGTGCAATAACAGGTATGATACGGAAGATGACCTGCTGGTACCATATATACATCTATGTGTGAAGATTTCCTCCTCTTCAGGTATGTCAGATATCAGCTGTCAGACATTCCTTGGTATTACTATTCTTCAGTACTGGATATTAGGGAAGACCAAGATTGAAACCCTAAGAAGACGTGCATTTTTCCCCACTTGTAAACTATACTCTGAGGAAAAGCTGACAGAGATTTAACATAGTCTGGATTTCTCATAAATATTCTTCAACATCTGCTGAGGTACAAAAATTCCACTGAAGAAAGTTTAATAGGACTCCCCTGTTGAATTAAGCTTTGCTAGTGCAACCTGGATGGAGCAGCACCATGAAAGAAACAGAGGTCCTGGGAAAATGAGAAGCATGAACACTGTCACCATGCTTTTAGGATAGGAGTCAAGTATGACTTTCCCCAGAGAAGCCCAGTAAGGGATTTTTTGTTACAGGGCACTGATCTTAGGCAAATTGCCAAAGCTGAAGTTACTGACTTTTGATATATACATAATGATCCACAAGAACAACTGTAAAACAAAAGAAACAAAGAAAGAGGATCAAGTAAGCAGAAACATTTGAAGTGTAATTGCCTCCGTTCTTCCATCTGTCAATAAAATCAGACTTTTTGCTGTTGTTTAACTAGTTGAGTACACAAATTATGGCTAGAGGTCTTGTTAACTGTTGTGCTGAAAGGCACTAATGGCTGTCATCCAGAGAGTGTTTAACCTGAATGAACACTAGACCCACTTAAAATCGGTTGTCTGCCAAGAACTCTTTCAGGCTCAGCAGAGTATCTGAACCCATTAGTCAGAACTGACCACTGATCACAGGGGAGTAATTGCCCCAGATGCCCAACAGGCCAGAGCAAATACATCTTGGGGGCATGGTTTGTCTAGTTGCAGGGTATATCGCTAGAGATACGCATGATCTATGTCATCTCCCTCTCTGGAAAACAGCTGGAGCTTAGACCCTCTTTATTTTATTATATCTTAAGGAAGCCAATTATCCTGTGATATATTCATTTAAATTAATTCAAATTATAAATAAGTAAACAGAATTAGACCAAGGATTTGGCCTGACTCTTGTCAGCTTGGAGGAAACAATGAGATAAGGTCCCCAAATAATACCGCTACCATTACTGGTTCACTAAGAGAACAGTCTTGTGATGATAGTCATATTAGGAATGCCTAAAATCATCAGAATTAATTTTAAAATGGTCTCTGGAAAGCAGCTGAGCAGGGACTTAGAGGAAGAGAATGAGAGAGAGAGAGAAAAGTGAGGACATTAAAATGGACTGATTAATAAAATATGAATACAGACAAAGCTGTGCAGCTAGGATTTTATACTAGCATTTAAAAATAGCAGTACATATTATTCTACCTCTGGACCTATATTGCTTTAAATCTTTTAGAAACATATTAAAATTACCAAAGAGGGGCCATTTTCAAAAGCTCCCTAGAGTTACACATGATAATTAAAAAGGGGTTCATTGTAAATCCTTCTGTCTAGTTCAACAATATTATCTACTTACAGACAGCCCTCAGAGGGCAAAGTCGCAGCCTTGATCTGGCAAAATGATTGCCCGGTGATGATGCATTGTTTGTGCTTACAGTAACTCAGCATGAGCACAATAACAACAGATCTTATATATGGGTGCTACAGTGTCAAGAGAAAAAACATCAACTACATCATTGTTTATATTAATGAGACATTTCTGAAATAGCATTATTTGTCTAAAACGGAGGACAGATCAATTTCAAAAGTCAAGGGGAACAGGTAAGGGAACTTGGAGAGTCAGCTGTACTTCAATTTTCCATCTTAGGAAAATATTACCATTCTCTAGATCATACAGAGGCATTACAAAATTAAACATAAATATCAATTTGAGGGAGCTGAGTGGATGAAATCAGGTTATCAGGATGGTAAGATCACTGTATACATATATGTTCAGAAGATCATGATCTTAGGAATAATATGATTCAGAAAAACAGGGCAGAAAGAAGTATTTTAATTCATCTGGAACTGTGCACCAAAAAAAAAAAAAAAAGAGAACTGAATTTCAAGTTCTTATTAGTCATCACTGAGGCAAGACATGTATCTGTATCTGACCTACAAAGAAGCAGATTTTTGAAGCAGCGTAGCACTGTTCCCTGTTGGGCATACAAAATTACCCTGTATTTTGGAATAACATCCACCCTAATGCAGAAGGCTGGCACAGACCTGTGCAATTTTCTTTCATTTAAGCCTTCAAGACAGAACTGGAGTGATGTCTTGATCTCTTCTTCACCCTAATGTCAAGGAGTGATTTTCATCCTATTCCTTTTCTCCTTGTCCTTTATATTCACGAGGAAGAAGGAGTTGGGCAGCATTTCCTAAATGTGGTGAGAATTCTCCTTGTGGAGGTGTTGTGTGTGCAAATCCTGTGCATGCTTTTAAGGGTGAGTAAAAATGTGGCCTCTTACCACAGAACTGTAATGAAACAACATATTCGTTTCTATGAGAGCTGCACAGGCACTTCCATGCTTCTTACAGTTTAGTTTGAATTGTTGCTTTCATTATGAACCTATTAGTTCAGGGCTTTAACAGAGCCAAGCAGCTCTGCTTCAGGCTACTATTTGGCACACAACACCACCAGTACAAGAGTAATGGTTTGTTTGGACAATTTAATAAAATCCAATATCTCAACTGTTGCCAGGCTCAAAGACAAGCAAAAATGCATGTGGATGTTTTCAGATTTTGCAAACTGTATTCAAATTGCACAAAACATCTTTGCCTTTGAAAACTAACTACAGAAAAAGAGATGAGAGGTCCTAATTGGAGGTAATTGCCTTGCCAAATTAAGCAAAAACTGCATTACAGTATTGGCTGGCATCCTTATGGGTAAAAATGATGTCCAAAGATAGTACAGTAAACAATTGAAATTCCATGGAATTTAGTTTTAAATATCTGCTGATGATTGAATTACCACGATGTGAGTCATCTGACACGGTGAGGTGTAATGATGAATTGCATGCTCTGGTCCTTTGTAAAGTGTTTTGAGGTGTGTCAAAGAAAGCACACTTCACACCTAAGTACGTGTAATTGTTATTGATTAAGAAAGATGTAATTCAGTAACTAAACATTTTTTGGTCACTACAGATTAACAAAGAACACAACAAGCAGGCACAGCTTAGGGCTATTAGACAGAAGGCACAAAGACAGGGGAAGCTTCTCTTTTTCTGGAACATGAAGTTGACTTCTCTAGCTCAGAATTGTGTTGGAACAAAAGAGGGTGGCACAGCTTTGCATTTTTTTTCCTCTTCTTTGGAACAAATAAAGAACTTCTTAATCTTTAGATGGTAGAAACTATCTTGGTTTCACTAACTTCAGGAAAGCTCTGAGAGTCTATACTAATATCTGCAACTAGTAGGTTTCATAAGCATGGATACACATGCACACAAACACTGCATTTGTGTTTTAGAGGAAAATTCCATATTGAAAAAGGCTGCAAACATTTTATGAAACAGCACTGTTTCTGCTGACTGCACACCTTGTCTCTCAATTGGAGAGAAATGGATTCGATGGTTGGACCACTCAGAGGATAAGGAATTGACTGGATGGTCACACTCCGAAAGTTTCAATCAACAGCTCAATGTCTAAGTGGAAACCAGTGATGAGTAGCATTCCTCAGGGGCCAGTATTGGGACCAGTGTGCTTTAACATCTTTGTTGGTGACATGGACAGTGGGATCGAGTGCACCCTCAGCAAGTTTGCCAATGACACCAGTTTGTGTGGCGTGGTTGAGACACTGAAAGGAAGGGATGCCATCCAGAGGGACCTTGACAGGCTTGAGAGGTGGGCCCATGAGAACCTCATGAAGTTCAACAAGGCCAAGTGCAAGGCCAAGTACAAGGTCAGAGCAATCCCAAGCACATATACTAGCTGAGTGGAGAATAGACTGAGAGCAGCCCTAAGGAGAAGGACCTGGGGGTGGTGGTTTGTTGGTTGATGAGAAACTCAACATGAGCCAGTAAAGTGTGCTTGCAGCCCAGAAAGCCAACCAGATCCTGGGCTGCATCAAAAGAAGTGTGGCCAGCAGGGCGAGGGAGGTGATTGTCCTCCTCTACTCTGCTCTGGTGAGACCCCACCTGGAGCACTGTGTTCAGCTCTGGGGCCCCCAGCACAAGAAGGACATGGACCTATTGGAGTGAGTCCACAGGAAGGCCACATGGATGTTCAGAGGGCTGGAGCACCTCTCCTATGAAGAGAGGCTGAGAGAGCTGGTGATGTTCAACCTGGAGGAGGGAAGGCTCTGGGGAGACCTTATAGCAGCCTTCCAGTACCTAAAGGGGCCTGCAAGAAAGCTGGAGAGGGACTTTTTACAAAGGCATGTAGTGATAGGACAAGAGGTCCTATCTCAGCTTTAAACTGAGAGAGGGGAGATTTAGATTAGATACAAGGAATAAATTCTTTACTCAGAGGGTGGTGAGGCACTGGAACAGGTTGCCCAGAGAAGCTGTGGATGCCACATCCCTGGAAGTGCTCAAGACCAGGCTGGATGGGGCTTTGAGCAACCTGGTCTGGTGGGAGGTGTCCCTGCCCGTGGCAGGGGGTTGTAATGAGGTGATCTTTAAGGTCCCTTCCAACCCAAACCATTCTATGATTCCATGATCTTTGCTGCAGATTGCTGGCATGGCTATATTGCAGCAGGCGGGGACAAATGCTCTGCCCTCACATTGCCCCAAACAACATGTGGGATGAAGGAAAATGAACTCCTCCAGCCCAACTTTTTCAAAATTTTGAGCTTCGAATCTCTTTGGCATTCACATACAGGCTCCTTTACAAATGCCTGGCAATTACACTCATACCTATTTTTGGAGTTGTCTAACACACTCCAAGAAGCAGCAAGGAATGAAAAAAACAAAAAACAAAACAAAACAAACAAACAAACAAACAAACAAAAAAAAAACAGGACTACTATGTGTAACTCTCTTTAAAATACAACACTGTAGTTGCCATATCTTACTACTACTTGCAAGATGAGTGGTGGCATTCATGAGATTTTTTTCCAGGCACTGATTCTAGTGATGTCTAGTCCCTCAAGCTATATTCATTTCAGTTTCTTAGGAATGGGAAACCAGGAGGTGGTAGGACAAGAAAAACATTGTTGGACAGAAGATGGAATATTTAAGAAACGTTAGCTCTGTGATACACTTGCCTGGGACAAGTGTATGACCTGGGAAGCAATACCTCCTGCTGTAATGTCTCACATGACATGAAGCCCAAAAAGGCTGCTGAAGGAGTGTGACTGCACGACAATTTAACAAGGATTGTTGCATTTTGACTATTTCTCCTAAAGGGATGGAGATTCCCCTTATTTAACACACAATGTGTTGTGCTATCTGTAGACATTTTGTTAATTATAAACATAGCTTCGTAGATACCCCCAAAAGTGCATATTTTCAAAACCTACATTTCAATATAATCAATACAAGTGAATCAACACTTGGAACTAGCAGTTGCAGCCTCAGTCTTTTTTTTTGGGGGGGGCCCTATTAGAACATGTGTTGAGATAGTCCAGATAGGGTCTTCCCCTCTATAGCTGTCCCCCCACCATATGATAGAGGAAGGTCCCCCTTTATCATATGAGATAAAAGGACTAACTAGACAATGAAAGTGAGTCTGTAATGCAGAGGAGGTACTTGGAATAGATCCTTAATTTTCATGCTATCCAGGATGATAACAGAGCTTGGCCATCATTTGCAGCTGTTCTGGGATATATCACAATGAACAGAGATTAGCCATTATTATTCAGCGTCTGCTTCAGTGTCCTCAATATCCTATAAAATTCTGTGCTTACCTAATTGGGCTAGAAGGAGAAACAAACCAATAAATCTGTTTTTATTATGATTATGTTACCAGTCTGGGAGTAAATGAACGTTAAATATAATGCCTGGGAATAGTAGCTAATCATCTTCCAATCATAAGAGTAGATATTAAGAAGCAGACTGTGGTATAGAATCGTTGTTCAAAAAGATTATTTTTCTTAATGTTATAGCAATTAGAATAGCCATTTATTATTAATCATTAATGCCACCCATCACCATCAGGGCCAAAGGCTGCCAGTGCAGTTGGAGCAATGCTTAGCCCCTTTTGAACATGGAACAGCAATTGGAAACACGTGGTACTGATACTCCAAAACCAGTGTTGCTTTTCTGGTAAGCTTCTTGGTGGGATTGGTGGGATGAAAGGGGTCAGCTTTAACCTAGTATGCCCTAAATTGTTTGTGATCTTAGAAATGCCCTTCACATCCATGTCCTAGTGCCCCTGTGGAGACCAGCAGAGAGTCAATGCTATAGTACCCTCTTTGTAAAGGGAGGTGCTGGCTGAAATCCACTGTAGTATGTTTAGGTCTCAATCTCAGCCAAGGGACTGGATTTGTTAAGGTTTGAGGCATGCTGCTGTGCCCTCATTTTCCCCATTGCAGCTGGGGGGGGTGCAAGATGTGCATTTATGGGCAGCTTACTTCTATGCTTGCCCTGTGAATTTTTTTTTACTAATGTTGGGATGTTGACTTATTTTTGGTACCGGACATCTAGAAATGTATTTTGAAACTGTAAATCTAAATAACAGCCACAGATGGTTAGGAGAAAGAATGAAGACTGCAGAAAGAAGACCAGTTGCTAATTAGTAGACTCCTTGTCTCTGTCCTGACTGGTCCAAACTGAATCACCTGGCAGGAGACCTACGCTGCAGAGATGTGCTGGCACATAGGCAGCTGTACAGCAAGGTGCCTGGTGTCCAGGCAATCAATCTCCACTTGCTACCAACTGCGCTCACAAACCAGATATAGGAGGGAACTCACTCGCAAAATCCAAACAAACAGAAGCCGGGGGTCTAACAACATCCTTAGTACTCATGACAGAGGAACAACTCACCATTTTTGGCTGGGTCACTATCCTATTTTATACACATCTTCCCAGACAGGTCAAAGACATGTTCTGGCTGAATTAGGCAGATGCAGGTGGCTTGTGGCCATCTTTAGACCTTCTCTTACTCTTTCTCCATGAAAATTTTTTTGGGATAGGGTTCTATAAGACACTATAGCTACTTAAAAATAGCACCACAAGTAGAACAGATATTGGCATACCAGCTAGATAAAAAAGCAGCAATGGACAGCCATTTTAGATTTATAGCAGAGAAGGAAGAAGGTTTTGAAAAAAGTTTTCACTGAATATTGGCATCTCTGTTTTCCAAAGACTAGTGGTGGCATACTATAGAACAAGCCTTTCTTGGAAGCGCAGCTGAGAAGAGAGCTAAGGAAGAATATCTTTCAGTGCATATCGCTATAACAGTTGCATACAAAAACATAGGTGCATTACAGCTTGCATAGTTAAAACATTTACATTCAACAACTTTGCATTTCTAACAACAACAAAAAAAGGGGGAGGGGGGAGAGAGAAGAGCAGGAATTGCAGGACTTCCAATATGGAAATTTCAAGATCAGCATTTTCCAATGGTAACATTATTGTGAAATTGTTAACACTGATATGAGGCAAGATGCCTGATAGCGTTCTAGGCTAAGTTGTATGAATGGAGGTATAATCATCCCTAACACTGGTGGCTGCCAGCTTAGTTCTGTATGTTCAGTAACTTATTGCATGAAATATTTCATTTTAAAAGAGGCAGGTTGAGGACAATTAATTATTTAAACAATATATTTTATAATATATACTCAAACCTCAGAATTAAATTTAAATGTTCTATCTTAACTGTGCATAACTGACTTGTGAGGATTTGTTTTTTCAGGACTGCCTTAATTATCACGAGTTTGTTGTTTTTCCATACAGCTATTACAGAAATAATGATTGACAGGAAAAAGCTCCTAACACTCACCCTTTCAGGACTGTCAGAATTTATGGGCTGACACTAAGCTTGTGCGAGTTTTGTAAAACATTGAGCATATTTTCAGATGTAGTAAAAAAAAAAAAAAGCACAGAGATGAAGTAAAATATGTTAATAACCTGAGAAAGTGAGCATATCAGATAGGTTTTATCTTGCTTGATATATGTAAAATGTAACAATTCAGTAGCAGATCAAGCATTACACTTTTTTTTTTGCCAGCTATAATAATAAAGAGAAAAATTACAGTTTGAACCCCCCAAAAAACCTCTCATTTGTAATATAAATGGGTTCTCCGAGAGAGAATCTTTGCAGAAAATGAATGTTAGAAACGATCAGTCATCAAAATGGGGTCATGAAACACAAACCTTCAGAGAAGGGATCGGTATGCTTCACTCTTACAACAGCCTCCCAGGAAACCAGGCTGCTCCAAGTATTTATGTCTGAAATGATATCTGTTTGCAGGCTTCAGATCAGTGAGGAGGAACTGTAGTGCCTTCTCTTTTTTTCTGCGCTATCTGGCTGCCACCGTGCTTGAACTGTCAAGGAACAAATGCTCTGACTTCAGCTTGTGCGCTCACTTCTCCAGTTTCTGACAACGCCTCTCAGGTTCATAGACGTGCCAACTCAATTGTGATGATTGTCACTAAAACTGATGCACTGAATTAAAGGTGGAGATGTATGTTAAAACTGCAATCCCTATTCATGAGACGTGCCAAGCTCCTGAAAGAAATTTCAGAGGAATAACAGCATCTGTAAAGGGGTATTTTTGGTAACTACAAATAATTTTTTGTATAAAGCAAGCACTTTTCATTCTGATTTTCTCATCAGAGGAGAAACCTGAACTTGTAAACTGACAGAATCTTACCATTAAAACTCTCACAATGAGAAATCTAATTGCTTTGTAGAAAAGCAGTGGGATTGCATAAAATAGGATCATTCCATTTTTAGTTCACCATCTTATCGAAATATATTCTTCATTGCTGTATTATTTTCTAGGTGTATGTACCACCTGTATTAATAAAGATGATGATGTAAGTCAGCAAGCAAAAAACAATGTCTTGAGGAGGAATGGTTTCTTATGAATGGAAAATGTTTTGTATATAAACATCCATCCCAGGGGTCCAGCACCTTTACTCAGGAAGAGCTCGTAATTGGTTTCACTCAGGAAAGCCTTTGGGATCTCTATTAAATGAGTTTTAGTGAGTAGTATCTATCAATCCAAGTTTCTCTAAAGTACAATTTTCAACCCTTCTGTTTCTTTCCAAGCATTTTGTTTATTAAAGAGAGAGAAAGAGAGAGAGAGAAATGGGGAGAGGGAGAGAGAGAGACAGAAGGAAGAGAAATTAATGCCATTTAAACAAATGGCAGTTCCAGCTGATTTGACCTACACCAAGGGATGATTCTTTTCAGACAGCTACTGTTACTATATGAAAATTTCAGAGCCTAATTTTATGAGATCATGTTTGGAAACATTTCCCTAAAATTCTGTAACCAATACCTCACTATCCATAGTTCATCTGTAGTCGTACCCCTCCTCAACAGCTCCTGACTAAAAGTCTGTTTGATTTCGTGCTTGTCCAACAATGTAAATGCTACTATGAACCAGTGTGTCGTGTGACTGGCAATAAGCTCTTGATTAGTTACCGGTTATGGAGGATGACTTAATCTGAGATGTGTTTTAACCTCAGGACTTTGTTTTTCCTACAGTTCAGTAGTCGTCAGCCATGGTCTCCAGGCAGGAATTTGGATAAGCCTGTCTCTTGTCCAGAGGAGTCTGTGTTTGAGCTGAAGGCTTCCCTTGTGTAGCATACATGGCTTAAACTCCCTTTGAGATAGCTCAACCCAGACTCTAGCACTCTTTTGGAGAAGAACCTATGTTCTTCTCTCTAGAGAGAGAAGAACCTTCTCTCTAAATTGGAGAGGTATGGATTTGAAGGATGGACTGTTAGGTGGATTAGGAATTGGTTGGCTGGTCGCAGCCAAAGGGTTGTCGTCAATGGTTCTATGTCTGGGTGGAGGCCGGTCACAAGCGGTGTCCCTCAGGGGTCGGTCTTGGGACCGGTGCTCTTCAACATTTTTATCAATGACATAGACGACGGAATCGAGTGCACCCTCAGCAAGTTTGCGGATGACACCAAGCTGAGCGGTGCAGTTGATACCATAGAGGGAAGGGATGCCATCCAGAGGGACCTGGACAGGCTGGAGAAGTGGGCCCAAGAGAACCTAATGAGGTTCAACAAGGCCAAGTGCAAGGTGATGCACTTGGGCTGGGGCAATCCCAGGTACTTATACAGACTGGGAGAAGAAGAACTCGAGAGCAGCCCTGCGGAGAAGGAC